>JZKD02S0632204.1:175976-195184 GCA_000966675.3 Picea glauca | reverse complement strand
AATTATTGCCTCAACCTTGAGAGGATCGACCATGATCCCCGTTGTTGATACTATGAAACCTAACAAACATCCTGATGTTACATAGAAGCTGCACTTGTTTAGATTCAAGCGAATCAAAAAGTAGTGACAACGTTCGAAGATAAGTTGAAGGTGTGTGGGATGATCCATTCTCTTGCGAGATCAAGATGCTAAATCATCTAAATAAGCCTTGACTATATTCTTGAGGTCATGAAAAGCAAAAGACATGGCCCGCTGAAAGGTTGCTCCATCATTTTTATGACCAAAAGGCATCTTACGATACGCGAATGTACCCCATGGATAGATGAATGTCGTTTTGTGCTGGTCTTCGGGTTTGATTTGTATTTGATTATATCCCGAAAAACTGTCCATGAAAGAAAAGGCCTCGCACCCAACACATTCATCAATGATCTGGTCAATTAAAGGTGTGGGAAAATTATCTTGGGGACATGCCTTGTTCAAATCACAAAAGTCGGTACATACACGAATCATGCCTTGTTTTTTATTGACCAGCATGGGGTTTGACACCCATTGGGTCAAATGGATAGGATAGATAAAAATGAATTTTAGCAATTTCTCAACCTCAACCTTAATGGCTGCTTCTTTCTTGGGGTTAACTGGAAAAATCTTCTGCCAGATAGGCTTGGCATCTGGATATGTTGTGATTTCATGTTCAACTATTTTTGGATCGTTGCCTGGCATTTCCTCATAAGACCAAGTAAAAACGTCGCAGAATTCTTTAAAAAGATCTGTATAGAGTTGAATCTCTCTGGGGGAGCAGTTAGCTCCGACGAAAACATTCTCCACGACACCAAGGTTTCAGGAGATATTGATCGGTATGGTTTCGGCGATGGTTGCCATATTACCCTCAGCATAAACTTTGTGGGTAGCTAAGAGATTAATAGGACAAGACCGATCTCCCGTCATAGTCACGATGAATTATTTTGCTTTGATTCAACTTAACTCTGGGAGGAAGTATGATCTTTGATGAAGATCTTCTCAGGGTTTGTCTGGACTAGTCATTGCTTCAATTATTGCTTCGTCAGAGGGCAAGACCAAGTCTAACGAATCGGTGCCAGTGGGAGAACCCTGAGCCCAAATAGGCTCTAGGAGTGGATCAAACTCTTGTGCAGGAGTTGGATCAGTGTTAGCTGAGGCTTGCTGGACTAAAGAGTATGATACTTCAGCTGCGAACAAGGGCATGGACATGCCTGGGTGCCTTGTCCCATCCATCATGGCCGATGGGGAAGGAAGTATCCACGAATTGTCGAAGTAAGTCGTGCAAAATGACGAAACTTGAAAAATCTCAACTTTATGGTGATTGGATATAAACTTGATATCACCTTGAGGGGGTAGGTAATCGAAGGTACCCATCAAAGATGGGCACAAACCAACCCCCATGTTGACGACACCCGGTTGAGGATTATCAATCATCAAGACTATGGATTCCCCCAATGCAGGATCAGGTCTAGAGAAAGACAATTGATTGATGGTCACAATCCAACCCTTGTGTGGAAACAACAAGACCCGAAAAACTATAGCAACCACAGCTTGAATGGCATAAGTCCAACTCCTTCCTAACAAGAGATTATAGTTGAGGGGTACATCAACTACCTTTACTTCGACACACATGGTCTTCCCTCCTAACTGCACGAGAAAAGAAGGAAGGATACCATGTGGTCGAAACGAACGACCGTTGAAAGCGGTGACAAGAGTAGGTGACAGAGACAAAACAGGCTATCCAAGAGCCTTCCAACATGCCAATGACATAACGCATGTCGAGGCGCCGTCATCAACCACCTTGCGAAAGATATTTTGAGTAAAAGTTTTCGTGGGATAAGCCACTACTATCTGAAACGCTACGTGGTAAGGCAGGCGAGGTTTTAATTCGGTTGTATCTAGCATGATTGTACCCAGATTACAAGTCTCGGTAGATCCTAAAGTGGTTAACAAGGCTTTCCTCTGGGAAGGGCAGCTTTGGAGGACCTCCAAAGCGGACATTGCAGAAGGGGTTTGTGATAAATCTTCCACCACAGAGTAGTTCTGGGTGGCCCTTGCATTTGGGTTATGAGAAGCTTTTTTGAAAACGCCTTTGGGAATGCGTGTCATTGTTTCACCCAACGTCTTCTCAATCTGTAAAGGAAGAGATGGGATTTCATCTTCTTTGCCCTTCTTAGAAGTGCTTGGTTTACTATAGTCATGCGCTCTAGTCGATATAAAAGCATCACCCTTCACCATATATACATTCGCGAATGTTGGGTTGTTCAAAGACGGAGAGGGTCCTTGGCTGCCCCCTTCCGTGCTTGCAGAGGCTTGGGTTAGATTTTGTCCATGTTGAAATGGATTGGTTAACACAACAGGCTATTGCTGCATCACAAACTTTTGGGCCTCTGCAAGCTGAGGACATAAATGGGTTGGGTGGTCTTCTGCGCATAAGTTTCATTGATACCTCGCCTTCTGTTTCTCAGTATTGCCCCCACCAACATTATCGGTGGGTTTCTTATACCCCTAACCCTTCTTTTATAGGCTAGAAGAAGCTAGGTATTTGGACAAACCCTTGGCCATGCATGGCCGGGAGTTTCAGTTAACTCACCCAAAGCTGTGTGTTCCGTTGACAAATTTCCTTTTTTTGTGCTTTTGTCGGTCCACGCGGGCTGTTTTAGGTCAGCTAGCATGTACCTAGCTTCTTCTTTCGTTGTTTTTTCTTTCCTTTAGGCTGCTGGGTGGCCTTTGGATTAGTCGATTGCATTGCGTGCACATCCGACGTTTTGGTAGGGGGGGGCAACCAAAGAAGTAGTTTGGCTGGCCACTGTGTGTTGTATAGACAATTGTTGCAACTGAGTCGTTAGTTCCTCAACGGGCTTTATTTGTGCCGAACCGACAATACCATTGGCATGTGGTCCAACTCTCTGTCTGGTTTTATCAAGTATTGAGCGTGGTGCATCTGGCAAGATCTCGTATAATAAACCGAACTGAGAATAGATTAGCTCAAGTTGTTGAGCTCTCATGATGGCATCTTCTTCGGAAAATACTCCCGACGTCGTGACGTATTTGGACAACTGTGGGACCAAAGACTTAAGAAACCACTCGAGCAAGAATTCTGGTGGGACTGGTACCTTAATTAAACTCTTTTTGCGTCTCCATTCTCAAATGTGGTCAAAGATATGGTCCACTTTAGTTTGTGAGAAATTGGCCAGCAATTCAGTGCCAACGTCGTATCTCATAGGAAACTAGAAATGGTTTAGGAAAGCCATCGCTAGTTCACTGAAGGAAGAGTATCTTGAGCGGTCAAGCTCAATGTACCATTTTACAACACTCCCAATGAGAGTACGTTGAAACAATCACAATTGTACGGAGTCGTCTTTCAACGAGTTAGATGAGCACCAAAGATGGAAGGTAGTCACATGATCTCCTGGATCTTCATTAGGCTTGGATTCGAACTTTGGGATGTCTGAAGGCAACTTCGTCGGCATAGGTGGCCAACGCGGATCATTATAGATAGGGTCATTCAACAACCTTGTCAAGTCTGGCAAATGTAAGGTTTCCAGGAAGGGTAGTTTGGGTTGTTGGTGATAACCTGGAAAAAGGGGGCCTGGATTTTGACTGGCACCAGGATGCCAAGAAAAGTTTCGCTGCTGGCCTGGATTCTGGTAGAAACCATGGCCATGGATAGCATATGGATTTTGCGTGTGAGGAGATATCATTGGTGGATTTTTGAAATAGGACATAGATGGTGGGGCATGCATTACATTCGAAGGACTTTGGGAAGTATTGTTCTATGTCGGTCCCGTGGGGATAGGCATAGTGCTTTGTCCGGGGTTCCATTGGTTATGAAAAGAATTACCCCAGATCGACATTCCTGACAAGGGAACTGATCCCTGCCAAGAATTACAAGGCCCTGCTGCGGAAGAAGTTCCTGGGTGTGCCCCCTGTGCAGGAATAGTACCCTGCATAGGAATAGGTTGTCCGAAACCAGGGCTGCCCCTAGTTGGGAAAGTAGATGACGAGAAGGCTTTGTTACCAAATGCACCGAACAAAGAAAATGGTGTCGAACCGATCGACATATTATGCAAAGGTGGTCCTTGACTCCCCGCTCCAAGTAAACTATGGTGTGCAGGTTGCCCAACGGTTTGCTGATGCGAGCCACCGAGTGAAGGGGACGAAGGAGGTATATGACCTCCTCCGTAAGGGAAAGCATTAAAAGGAGCAGGAGTGCCCCCCATGTGTCCTTACAAAGGAGTGTTAGAGCTCCCTGCCCCTAGATCTGAAGTCTGTGAAGTGGAGTAGGAAAGTACAGGACTTGTACCTGAACTAGGCATCCCGTATGAGAACGGAGGGCCTATCGCACTTGGTGTAAAAGGGGTTGTGGCCGCCACCAAAGACGGGATCGGACCACTGTGCAATGTAGAGGCAGTCGAGACCATGGTGGCTCAGACCAGTGACAATGGTTTAGGAGGTGGAAACTCTCCCGTGGTGACAATCATAGTGGGAATTGAAGAATTCCCAGAAGGAGTAACAACATTTGTTTCCATTGCTGCGTGCAACACTGTCTGGAACTTGTAAGGATGAATCGGTACGATTGTGGGTGTCGAAAGATCAGTGGTGGAGGTTTCAACTAGACCAAAAGATTGCGCTCCAAGGTCTAAAATCGTTGATTCCTCTGGATGTTGGTCGAGCACAATTTCTTGTGACTTGGTCGCTTCAAAAGAACCTTGTTGGTCTAGCTTTCACCTTAGTGGTGGCGGGGGTGGCTCCAGTGTAACTAGCGGCATGCCAAGAAGCCTTCATGATCGGTGGAGCTCATGATCCTCCACTGTGTGAGAAGATCAAAGACACACTAGGGTAGTCTAACCGTTCAAAAACAACACGCACTAAAAAATCCCCTAGAAGATAAGACAGGCAAACACTAAATTAATTGGAAGAACAATTACAACAACCAACACTAGAGCAACTTACCGGTGCAAGTGCAACTTGAAATCAGAAGCACCCTTCGGGTATACTCTGCAAAGCATGGCCTGATGTCTATCCTAGGTACCGTGGTATACCCCAGCAGTCACCTATGTATGTCCCTAAAAAATATAGGCAACTAGGTTGCCAGTGCGCGAACATTCACCAGGCGGGTACAGTCGAAAGTCGGGTAGACCACAATGAGCAGGGTATCGAGCCCAAAACCTGTCAAGGGTATCGAAAGCAAGTGGTATGGAAGAAAACTGAGGACCTTGAATGGATTTGAGACCCATGAAGCCCCGTGGCAAATGCAATTGACGGAATCCCAAAACAAGCCCTCTATATGTGTTCTCCACTACGATTGGTCCATCTTTGGAGGGGTTATCTTCGCTACCTTTTCGCATGTGACCTCGTGTTTATCCCCTGTGTTAGAGGGGGGTCCCAGATAACTTTCACGATACTAGACTTAGACACTCCCTAACTCAGACTCCAATGTTTGATTTTAATGGCCTTGAAGAGTTTCCTCTCCAACCTAATCCAAGGCCCTAATCTTGAACTAGTTGGTTAACCCTACAAACATAAAAGTCTAATAAATTTTAGATTTAGTGTTAATTTTATGGCTTGTCTTATGTCAAGTGGTAAGAAAGTGAAACTAATGATGTTTGAAAGATGAAAGTAAAAAATGAATAGAAAGCTGGAAACAAAATTTTTTACTTAACGCAAATTTTCAACAACTTTGCAAATTTTATTTTTATTTTTCTAAGATCTTGTGAATCAACAAACTTAAAGAAGGATTTCAATCGACTATGAGCTACTTACAATCTAAGTAAACTATCAAGAACTTAAGAAAACAAAGATTCTTCCCTGGCTACTAATGCAAAATCACACTTTTCAACCAAACAAGAAAATGAAAGAGATTTTATTTATTTATTTAAATGCTGATAAAGCAAAAAGGAAAAATACCAACAAGTCAAAAACCAAGAAAAACAATTCTGGCCTAATTGTAGATCGCAAAGAATCACTTCAATAAATCACACACTAGCAACTTAAAAAATGACTCTCACACTTGTCTAAAAACCCTAAAGAAAATTTTTTACTGACAACTTTTAAATGAAAAAAGCAAGCTAAGGCTAAGATCAACCCTAAGCTACTAACTTCTAGGACAGAGATTCAAAAACCTGAGAGGTATAAATCTTGTCAAGGGAAAGGATGACTGCCTTACCCTCAACAAAAACTATCCTGCACAAACACACTACTGACAATCCAACAACAAGCGTGTGCACGCGAGCTGTGTAGAGCCAGAGAGCGTGTACACGCGTGCTAGCCTTATATAGGCCGCGTGTATCCATAAAACTCTGAAACAACTAAAAACAAACAATCCAAACCAGGAAGAGACCACTAATATTGAGAATCAGGATCTCTTGAAGGCTTAGACACTCTCTTTAATAGAAAAAGAAACCAATGTAAGAAAAAAATTCGTAAAACAAACCAATCTGAGATGAGACTACAAACAACCAAGACTTAGAAAGAAGTCTAGAAAACCCCTGAGAATGATTGATTCTGATAGGGAAGAGGATGACTACCTCAAAATTTTTTCGGAATCTACACGCTACTGCTACTTCTTTAGCTAGTGTTTACACGCGGGTTGTAAGAAAGTAGGGCACGAGTACATGCGTGTAGACCTTATGCACGCCATGTGTACCTCTGTGGGTCTTGAAAAAACACAGTCAAGAAAATAACAGAGATAGCTGGTATGGAAAACCAGACACTCTGTCAACTCAGACTTTGCAGAAACTTCAAAAAACAGGAAAGAAAACCTAGTTTTAAAACTACCCAAAAATATTCCCAAGAACCCTAGAGACTTCCCCAGTATGGTTGCTAATTCTATTGTGGTGGGAAATCCCCCTACAGACTAGAAAATAGGGTTATATTATGCATGCAGATATGACCAAAAGAAAACTACTTTCTACCTTTGTCCCAGAATTAATCCCCATTTCTTTTCAACAAATACATGGTTAGACCAACATACCTTGTTCCGGATGTTCAATGTCGATCCTTCTTCACACTTGATTGCTTGTTAGCAACTCTCCTCCCAAGGCTGACCTGCATACAAAACAAGCAACAAACTACACATGCATTTCACCTACAGACTAATGGGTTAGAGATTCAAACATATATTTACTGAACTATGAAGAACTCATATAGTGCGACGGGAAAAACATTTCTTTATTATTAACTTTAATGAATCAACTTACAATGTTGAGACCGGCCACTGCTCCGCGAATCTTGATCCTGGGCTCCTCTTCAAATTTCCTCCAACTTCTTTGCTTTGTATCTCTCTTTGCACAAGGATGGCTAAAGGGTTGGGACAATGGGAATTTGCAATTGGGTAGAGTTTCTTTTCTCTTATTCTCCTCTTCCAAATGGGACCCCTAACCCTTCTTTTATAGGCTAGAAGAAGCTAGGTATTTGGACGAACCCTCGGCCATGCATGGCCAGGAGTTTTAGTTAACTCACCCAAAGCTGTGTGTTCCGTCGACAAATTTCCTTTTTTTGTGCTTTTGTCGGTCCATGCGGGCTGTTTTAGGTCAACTAGCGTGTACACACGTGCAGTAATGGAGTAGGGCGCGTGGGCCCTTATAAAAGAGGTTTTTAAAAGAGTTGTTCAACAATGCCTTGGCAAAGAAGGGATTTGAGATGGCCTGATGCCAGGTAAGCATGTATGGTGCAAATTAGGGTTATAACACTTGACCCTTGCCATGCGTCAATTTCTAGTTCATGGTCGCCTAGCCTACATGGCCGGTGACATGTCTGAAACTCCAGGAGTCTGGATAGCTTAGAGAGCTCAGAATATGAGGGGTGTGGTACAATATAGGAACTTCCAATGCAAATTAGTAAACGCTGATCACTTATGGGCCAAGGCCACATGGTGAGACATCGAGAGTTCGGGAGTTTGGAATAATGTGGAAAAAGGGAATGCTCGATGAGAATCGCTAATCGCCAAAGGCTGAACACTGAAGAGATAGGGGAACATGGTGATATTTCAACACTTTGGGGATTTGGAAAAATGCGTGTTATGCGTATATCACCGAATCCCCCTCCTTACCGTAGGATCACGACAGAGGATGTGAATCATGGATCTTCTCCGCGATTTGGAGATTTGAGATTTTGACAACAGTTTTGGGAACTCCCGAAGTCCAGGAACTTCTGAAGCGCAAAAACCGTGCTAACACAGGATCTTAGCTCCCATATTTCAGGCTGAGGTTATGAGGAGGACCCCGCTAGCTATTTTAATCACTTAATGAGAGATGTAAAACTCGAGGGAGAAGAATGACAGGGTTTTGCTTAAGTAAGGGACCAAAAATGAACCAGGGAAAGCGAAAATTTTATGCCCCATCCCTAGAAAGGCTATTTAGGGGTTGGGTGTGTTACAAATTGGTATGAAAGCATGGAAACAACACTTGGCCTGCTTGGGATCATGCATGAGTTGCATAAAACTATTATTAGAGGACTTATGGGGTAACACCCTACCTTACCCTTTCTACTGATTGATAGATGTTTTGGAAGTATGCACTGTAGGTGGCTAATGTTTCCAAATAAAGAACTGACTTCACCTTGCAATGATATGTGTTGTTCATGATTCGGTAGATTAGTGACTAAGAGAATTTTTTTTATATACACTCAAGTAGTTAGTGAACAACATGAGAACTATAACGTAAATCATGGTGACACATAAGGAGTTGGGGGAGAGATCCAACAATAGAGAGGAAGAATCTGATGAAAGGAGGGTGGTGGAAACCCCTCCAAATTTGGCCAAAACTGTAAGAAGCCTCATGATAGAATTACATAGTTATAAGGCTGATCAAGGAACATGAAAATAAAACATAAATTAATGCAGTCCTACTGCAAAGTCTATCAGATATACAAAGGCAACTGCAACATGGTCCACATGCCAGTCATATGGACAAGAATCATACTAAGAAAACTCTAATTCCACCTGAGATATAGAAGCATGGTCCTGAAAGTGGCCACACTAGGAGGAGCACGTCAAAGAAGGCCCAACATGGAGCCAAGAGACATCTAATGGAATATTCCTCTAGTGAGGACACAACTCCAAGGAATCTTCTAGTGGTAAAACTAGTTCCCATTCTCAGACAAGAGGAAAGAAGAAGAATCATTCCAAGAGTCGTGACCCTGAAGAGTTCAAGAAAGCCAAACCACCCACCTTCGATGGAGAGATTAAGAAGGGGGAAGAAGCAAAAGTTTGGCTACTCCACTTGAAGAAGTACGTCAGAGTCCATGACTACTCTAAAAACTTAAAGGCTCAGGTAGCCATTTTCAACCTGAATGGGAAAGATTCCATTTGGTGGGAAGACCTTAGGAATGTGAAAGGAGTACATGAGAAGGAATCGTCATGGAAACAATTTGAGAAGTACTTCAAGAAGAAGTACTTGTCAAAAAAGTACTTTGATGAGAAGACCAAGGAGTTCTATGAACTCAAGCTGGGACAACTCACCATAGATGAGTATATCAAGAATTTTCTCGAGCTGATGAGGTATGTTCCCTACATAAAAGATGAAAAGGTAAAGATGAAATGATTTATTAGTAGCTTACCTCAGTCCTATCGGGACATAATTGAGTTTGATGAGCCAAATACCTTAGAATATACTTTTCGAAAAGCAAGGTATTGCTATGAGAAATTCAGAGTAAGACAAAACCCCGTGAATACTAGAAGAAGAAAAAAAATTCGGAATTCAAGAAGAAGGGGTTTAAATCCTCGAGATTTAAGAACCCTGGTAAGAGATCTAGGATGAGCCTTCCTGCCAGAAGCGTATATTAACAAAATTTTCCATCCCAGAGTGGAAATAAACCATTCAGAGAAACTCCAAGTAACACTGAGAACACAAAGAGAGAAACCTTGAAATGCTGGGGTTGTGTAGAGGAACATCTGATGAGGGACTGCCCGCATAGGAAACAGAACCCTGGGAGGGTCTTCAACATCCAAGAGGCTACCAAAATCAATGGTGTGGCTAGGATCCTACCACAAATTTATGCAGCCTTGGATAATAGACAAGCTGACCACCAAGATTTAGTGGTGGAGATGGAAGGTATGATTTCCAACCATCCTGTTTCCATTTTAATTGACCCTGGTTCTTATTTGAGTTATGTTGCCCCTCAAACTGTTGAGAAATGTAAATTTCACCAAGTTAAACCTGTTAAATCATGGCTGGTACAACTAGCCACTGGAACCAAAAGAAAAGTAACATAGGTCATACTAGCATGCCAATTTGTCATGAGCAGGTTTTCCACCCAAGAAAACCTAAACATACTCACTCTAGGATATTATGACCTGTTGATTAGCATGGACTCATTGGCTACCCACAAAGCCAAGTTGGACTCTTACAGTAAAACTTTGGAGTGTGAAAATGAAGAAGGAAGGAGGGTAACCCTACAAGGGATTCAAAAGCCAGTCTCAGTGAGGAAAATATCAACCCTCCAAGTGAAGAAGTATGGAAGATTGGGATGTCCCTTTTATGAAATATAGGTACTAAACTCTGTTGAGAATGACAAACCCAACCTAGAGAATGATCCCATATTAAGATAATATAAAGATGTTTTCCCAGAAGAGGTACCAGGTCTACCTTTGAGAAGGGATATTGACTTTTCAATAGAACTTGTACCAGGAGTAGTGCCAATGTCTAGAATAACCTATAGAATCACTACAACAGAGCTAGTTGAGCTCAAAATCTAATTGAAAGAGATGTGGGACAAAGGCTACATACATACTAGTGTGTCTCCATGGGGAGAACCATCCTTGTTTTTGAAAAAGAAAGATGGCACACTCAAAATGTGCATAGATTATAGATAGCTCAATAATATGACCATCAAGAACAAGTTTCCTTGTCGAGGATGGATGACTTTTTTGACCAATTAAGGGGTGATACAATATTCTCCAAGATTGACTTGAGTTATGGATACCATCAGGTCCAAATCAAAGATGAAGACATCCACAAGACAACCTTTAGGACAAGATATGGCCATTATGAATTTGTGGTGGTGCCATTTGGGCTTACCAATGCACCAACCACTTTTATGTTCTTAATGAATAATGTATTCAAAAATTTCTTGGATAGATTTGTGTTGGTCTTCATTGATGATATCCTAATATATTCCAAGAATAGGGAAGAGCATTAAGAACATCTCAAGCTTCTACTCCAAGTACTAAGAAAACATCATCTCTATGCTAAGCTCAATAAGTGTGACTTCTTCCAGAAACAATTCCACTACTTAGGCCATGTTATTTCTGAGGAGGGAGTAACAGTTGACCCCAACAAGATTAAACCCATCATAGATTGGCCTACCCCAAAGGATGTATTTGATATCAGATCCTTTATGGGCCCGGTAGGATACTATAGGAGATTCATAAAAGGAATATCCAAGAATGGTTGCCCAATCACCTCCCTTCAAAAAAAAGGTGTTAAATTCATTTGGACATCAAAATGTGAGGAAATATTTCAAGAGCTGAAATACCTCCTAACCAATCCGCATGTAATGAAGATTGCATATCCAAAAAAATAATTCCTTGTATGTATAGCTGCCTGCAAGGAGGGGCTCAGAGGAGTCCTTACGCAAGAAGGACATGTGATTTTCTACGAATCTAGGAAACTAAATGATCATGAAGTTAATTATGTGACTCATGATATGGAATTGGCTGACATAGTGCATGCTATGAAAATGTGGAGGCATTACCTCTTAGGCAGAAGATTTGTACTTATGACAGACCATAGTGGGCTGAGGTATTTGTTTGACCAACCAAAACTCAATGTGATACAAGCTAAGTAGATGGCTCTCGTCAATGAGTTTGATTTTGAAATCAAACATATCAAAGGAAAGGAGAATAGGGTGGCTGACACGCTTAGTAGCAGTATGAAAGTAGTTCACTTGGCAGCTGTAAGCACCAGTGAATCAAACATCAAAGAGAGGGTCAAAATTGCACAAAAAATAGATGCATTTTTCAAGACCATGACATCATACTTGAAGCAAGATCCCGTAGGGCTGAAGTATGAAGGTTATCAGATGCTTAATGATGACGTACTGACTTACAAGGGTAGATTATACATTCCAAATTGTGTCGACTTAAAGAGGTTCATAATGGATGAACTACACAAAACACCATATACTGGTCATCCTGGTTATCAAAAAATGATCACAACCACTAGAAAGCTATTCTATTGGTATGGAATGAAAAATGACATAGCTGATTACTTGGATAAGTGTCTAGAATGTCATCAAGTCAAGGTGGAGTACCGGCACCCAAAAAGGCTGTTGCAGCCCCTACCAATTCCTGAATGGAAATGGGAAACCATCTCCATGGATTTCATCATAGGATTACCAAAATGAACCAAAAAGAATGATGCCCTCATGGTAGTTGTGGAAAAACTGAGAAAAGCTTCTCACTTCCCTGTCAAGTCAACTTGCAAGGCAATAGAGATGGCCAACATCTTCATGAAAGAGATATTCAGATTGCATGGCATGCCTAAGGATATTATATCCGACAAAGATACAAAGTTTACTTCAAACTTTTGGAAATCTCTCTTTGCTGGTTGAAAACAAATTACTCTTTAGTACAGCCTATCACCCTCAAACCAATGGGAAGACAGAGAGGGTAAACCAAGTATTAGAAGACATGCTTAGGATGCATGTAATCCATCAACCCAAGAAATGGGAGGACTACCTACCATTGATAGAATTTGATTACAACAATGACTATCAAGAGTCATTAAAAATGAGTCCTTTTGAATACCTCTATGGAAGGCAATGCAACATTCCAATCAATTGAAACAACCCAGTAGAAAGAGTTACAATCAGACCAGATATGCTAAAGGAAATGGAACAACAAGTGATTCAGATCAGGCAAAATCTAAATATAGCCCATGATAGACAAAAGAGCTATACAGACCTGAAAAGGACTCCTAGAGAGTTCAAAGTAGGGGATCATGTGTATCTCTGAGTTAGACCCAAGAGAAGCTCCTTGAGGATGGGAGCTTGTGCCAAGATGGCACCTTGGTATTGTGGACCCTTTGAAGTTTTAAATAGAGTGGGACCAGTAGCCTATCGACTAGCACTTCCTCCCATAGTGAAGGCACATAATGTTTTCTATGTTTCTTTATTAAAGAAGTATGTACATGATTCTAATCATATTATTGACTAGTCTGTGATTTAGGTGTAACCCGAGGGATAATTCCTGCTAGAACCCGAATGCATAATAGACATGAAGGAAACCCCACTCAGGAACAAAATCATTGCATAGGTCAAGGTGCAATGGAAACACTTTGGCCTAGATGAGGCTACATGGGAAATGGAGGATGCCATGAGACATGCATATCCATTTTTGTTTACTTCTGTACATACATAACACACTGACAGATAGAAAATTAAGGGCGATGTTCCTTTAAGGGAGAGGGGATTATAATACCCATGTTTCCCCCAGTTTGTAAATATAAATATAACTATCCAAGAGACTATGTTAGACTAAATATATGTGAATGTTTGATTTGATGAACCTTTGTATAAAAGGGTCAATGTATGAATTTTATGTTATTAATAGAATTTGAATATGTGTTGCACAACTGCTAAAAGGGGGAAATTTTGCCAAGATAGACCATGAATTCTATGAGAGATATGGTGCATGGAAACCAAGTAAGGTTGAGATGACCCTCACGATACCAGTACCTACTGGGAGTAATTGCTCAATAGTCCTCTGACCCATAAATGAATTACCAGTCAAGATGGTAAATGGAAGGCCATACTTAAGAGTTATTAAGGAGATGGGGAAGGGTACCCATCTATAAGGCTTCCAAGACTGACCAAGAATTGGGATTCAGACCCACACAACCTTGCTGAGGAAGGCAAGAAATGAGGTAATTCAGGAAAAAAAGACAGATCTGTGAGATAGCAAAATAGAGAAAACACTCTCTCGAGAAGGGAAGTGAACAGAGTTCGATTATGAAGTTGAGAGGAAAATATGAGCAGTAAGCTCGATCTGGATGTAAGAAGCCATGGGAAGGGTTTCTCTACAAGCTGATAAACGAGGTTAACGAGTGACTGAGGAAGTACTCGTGTAGACCTCCTTTCTTGGAGTAGAGAAAACCATACACCCCATTCTTGTGGGAGAAAGAGAGTAACCTTCGTCCCTGACTATTGTGGAGCAAAGAGAAATACTCTCTCAGAGCATCATGGTCTAGCTTGGAGGTGGCCAGTGGTAAATTCGTCAGGAGTGACTATGCCTATGGTTGGGAGGAAAGATGCAACCCTTTCAATAGTTTCTTCTCATTTTCTAGTTATGATAAGTATTTTCATACTCTGTGTATTATATTGGATGTGAAGATTAAATGTCTGTGTTTATGATTCAATCTGTTAGTATTTGAACAATTATTAGAAATGATCTTTGATTTCTATAAACTATTATATCTATGTGATCTTGTATTTATCTCAGTTTAACTGTTAGAGAGTCATGGGATGTGAGTCCGTAGGGGAGTCTGGGTAGGATTGACTGAAATGTCTAAGTCCTGCAAACCCTATGAAGTTTACCTTAGTGGGAATGTTAAGTCCGAATCCTGTGGGAGAAGGGCCTTTTTCTATTAGACTATTCACCCATTTGACCAAGGGCTCATTCCCACATCCTTAACCCAATTGCTACTAAAGGATTAGCGCTTAACACCTAGAATTTCCAAAGTATCCATGTGACTAGGGCCTAGGAACCTTGCGCTAACATGAAAAGAGATAGCTTCAACTTCGAGACTTTGGGACTTGTGACTCCACAATCCTCGAAAGTAGCCAAAGGCCGAAGTCATGAATCGATGAGTACCGTCGATCTGGGGATCCTGTATGGATCTCTCTCAGCCGTTAGATTTGATGTAGGAAGGGAAGCGTTAAACGATTCAGTGAAGTCTTACTTCGGGAGATTTGGAATGGTCTAGCATTGAAACTATCGAATGTCGGAGTCGCAAAGTTAATTTGGATTGTTGAAACTTGAGGGACACATGTCCACAGATCAACAATTATCCAGGAGTCCAGGTATTCAATGATTTAGAAACGCGTGAGATTCCCCCGAAGATCTGCAAGCCGGAGTAAATCCTGGTAGTAGATGCTAGGTACACGTGGTGACAGATCCGGCATGGCCCAGAGGGAAAGCCAAGAGACACACACACTGGACTCCCAAATGTCAAACTATCGAAGTAACATGGATCGTCGATCCTTGAATCCGTTTGGATCCTTCCTAGCCATCGATCTAAGGGACCCTCCCTTGACTACCTGACTAACCGTGAATGCGTCGTGGAGCGACACACGACCCCTACTCATTCCTCTTCAAGTGTTGACCATTGAACTAGGACCATTGGATGGGGGGGTATGTGGCAAGCGATCCAGAAGTCTGGAGATTCCACACTCTGGAGGAAACTGCCAAGAATTACAAAGTATGAACTTGCCAAAGTCACGAGTGTCGAAGTGGATCTTTATCGTTGGTTGAAGAGGCCACATGGCGCTAGATCCGAGATTCTAGGGACTTAGCTCTTTTGGGAATTTACATTGAGAGGAGTCGGTAAGCCCTGAAGCCCAGAGCTGTGAAGTAATGAGAGTCATAGATCTAAGGATCTACATGGAATCTTGCTGACCATTAGATCGAAGGGTTGGAAAATTATCTGTCTAAGTTGACGTGGCTCGATGATGTCATCAGAGGTGACATGGACCTGCATTACGCGTGCCATGTGTCACCCAATTTTGGATGATTCACACACTCATTGTGCCTGTTAGAGAATGACATGTGTCACCCCCTGTCGAGGACACGTGTCCTCCCTTGACCCTCTCCACAAGTTGATTTTTGGTTCATGGCCGCCTAGCCTACATGGTTGGTGACGTGTTCGAGACTCCAGGAATTTGGATAGCTTCAAGAGCTAGGAAGATGAGGGGTGTGGTACAAGTTAGGAACGTCCAACGTAAATCACTGAACACTGATCACCGATGGGACAAGGCCACATGATGAGACATATGGAGTTCGGGAGTTTGGCATAGTGTGGAAAAATGGAATGCTCGACGAGAATCGCCCAAGGGCGAACGCCGAAGAACTAGGGGCACGTGGCAATATTTCGACACTTTGGGGATTTGGAAAAAGGTGTGTTACGCATAGATCAAAAAATCCCCCTCCTTATCGTAGGATCTCGATGAAGGATGTGAATCATGGATCTCCTCCGCGGTTTGATGATATGAGATTTTGATAACAGTTTTGGGAACTCTCGAAGTCTGGGAACTTCCAAAGTGACAAAACCTTGATAACACATGCTCTTAGCTCCTAGATTTCAGCTCGAGGTCACAAAGAGGAGCCCATTAGCTGGTTTAATCACTTAGTGAGAGATGTAAACCTCAGGGGAGAAGAATGAGAGGGTTTTTCTTAAGTAAGGGACTGAAAATGAACCAGGGAAAGTGAAAATTATATGCTTGATCCATAGAAAGGCTATTTAGGGGTTGGGTGTGTTACATATTTCACTTGTTGAAGCATTTTAGCATTGCTTCTAGTGATATCAAGATTATTGACATAGAAAATTAGAATTAGTATGTCATCACCACTATTTTTGATATAGAGAGTGGGTTTAGAATAACATTCTAAATCCAAAATATTTAAGATATTGATCAATTTTTCAATACTAGGGTCATGGAGCCTATTTGAGCCCATACAAGGACTTTACCAACTAAGAAACTAGATGTTTCTTTCCAAGAAGCTGAAACCCTTGTGGTTGTTGCAAGTAAACCTCCTCATTCAAGTCTCCATTCCATAAGACACTTTTAACATCCATTTGATATACCTTCCATCCAAAATGAGCAACAATGGAGATAACCAACCAAAATGTTACCATATTTACAGTTGAGGAAAAAGTTTCTTCATAGTCGATCCCTTCCTCTTGTGCATATCCTTTGGTGACAAGACAAGCTTTGTATTTATACAAAGAACCATTTGATTTATACTTGAATTAAAAAGTTCATTTACAAAAAATGGATTTCTTTCCTAGAGGCAATGTTGACTGTACCCAAGTTGCATTTTTCATCAATGCATCGTATTCCACCTTCATGACAACTTCCGATTTATGTTTTTCTTTGGCTTCTTCAAATTTGATTGGTTCAAATACTTGCAAAATAGTAGAATTTAGAGAAAAATTTACCTTCTCACCACCTTGCACAAATTGGTTTTCTGATTGTGTAGATAGACCTTCCATTTCCTTGGTCAATTCATCTTCCCGAACATCATACATCTTGTTATAGTGCCACTTTAGTTTCTTGTGTTGGCCTTCTTGATTTAGTTGTGAAGGATGGGAATATTTCTCTTCTTCACTAAATCCCTCCTTGGAACTTGACTCCTCTAATGCTTCTGACTTTGAGCCCTGTTTGATTTCATCGCCAAAACTTGTTCTTGAATCAGTGACAATTTCCCATACACTACTATCTGTAGATGTATCCATATAAGAGAATATTGATATTTTATCATCTACAACATATTTATCAATCACAAATTTTTTTGTAGAGACATCTAGTAGTCATTATGCTTTAGACTGCTCTATTATGATCCAATGCCTTAAAAATGATAAGAAGTCAATGAATATAGTCCACTTCGAGGGGAAACCTCATTTTATATTATATCCAATTCAAATGACAATATGAGATGAGATATCATGATCCTAAAACTAGGTCTCCTTGGTATATATAGGAGACAAATGGTACAATTATAATGAAAGGGTGCAATCAAGGGTTCTAGCCTACATACAAATATAACACTAGAAATGTAATAGTTTAATATATAGGGTTCAATAAGGGGTTTTATACATAACATGGGGCTTTGTCTAGGTCTTAACACTCCCATACCCTTCAAACAAGTGTTGTCATCAACACTTGACTAACCACAAGTGTTTCTGCATGAAGAACTCATCTTATCATGTCGCCTCTTCCACTGGTAGGTTCTTCCATCTGACGAGGTACTCAGTAATTGCTCAATTTCTAAAATGATTAATCCTTGTTTCAAGGATTGTTTTTGGTTCTAGTATGATTTTACCTTCTTCATTAATATCTAGTAAAATAGTTTGGACTGAGATCTTGTTTCCTATTACCTTCTTTAAGTAAGAAACATGGAATACTGGATGTACACGTGAAGATGGAGAAAAATCCAATTTGTAAGCCATGCTTCTAATCCTTTGCAAAACCTTATAGGGTCCATAATATCTGGGTGCCAATTTATTGTCCTTGTTTGGTTGCTTGAGATACATTTGTTTATAATATATATGGTTGTATTCTAAAATATACCCAATCCGCCACTTCACATTTCCCTTCATTGCGATGTTGATATGCTTGTTGTTTCAAGCCATTTTGTGCCATAACCAAGTTGTCCTTCAATAGTTTTAGAACCTCTTGTTGGTTCTCGATGTGGTCATCCACTTCTTGAACCTTTGCAATCTATTTCAAGGGTGATGTGATGGATGAAGGATGATATCCATAAAGTGCCAGAAATGGGGACATTTTTTATGAAGCATGGAAGGATGTGGTGTACCACCATTCCACTAAGGGAAACCACTTGACCCATTGTGTATGTTTATTAGATGCAAAGAAACGAATATATCCTTCTAGGCATTTATTCACAATCTTAGTTTTCCCATCGGAGTAAGGATGGCAAGATGAGATGTGAGCCAAATGAGTATCCAAATAAGAAAATAATCCAGTGCAAACATTTCCAGTGAAAATTGGATCTCTATCACTTACAATAATCTTGGGGACTCCAAGTAGGTTTTGAATGTTGCGACTACTGTACTTGCTTTAAAAGGATGAGAAAAAGAGAAAAAATGGGAATTCTTTGTCAGTTGATCCACTACTATGATGATGATAGTCTTTCCTTCAGATTTGGGTAAACCTATAATAAAATCCATTGAAACGTTTTCCTAATGTTGCCTTGGTATAACCAATTGTTGTAGGAGAACCGACGTCTTGATTATCACTCCCTTATTTTGTTAGAAAATCACACATTCAGACACAAAATTTTGAACATCAGTTTTAAGACCTTCCCATAAAAATTCCTTTTTGATCCCATGGTACATTTTCAAGAAGATTGAATGTCCTCCTATAGGAGAATTGTGCAATTCCAACAGGACCTTCTATTTAAGTTGGAAATTCTTACATAAATATAGGTGATCATGATACCATAGCAAATC
>JZKD02S0632204.1:13894-65018 GCA_000966675.3 Picea glauca | reverse complement strand
CCTCTCCTAAAAGTTTTTGAAATTTTGTTAAAGGGAGATGAGATCGTTTTCGCAATCTTTTTCTGATTCTCAAGATCGCTTGATGGCGCGAGAGAAGAGCATACTCAAGATTGTTTACTTACAACTTCTAGTCCCGAATGTGAGTTTAGATGTGTTTATAATTGATGTTTAACTTAGAATATAAATCAAAGCAAGCCATCCACGTGGCGAAAAGAAAATAAGGGAAAAATGATTTTTATCCACCTAAGTGCCTATGTTTGCTAGATTATCCCCTTTATAAGTTGAGGGGTCTAAGTGGTGCAGTATTTAGAGCATGCATGACATCATTCTTGAGAAGGAAACTGAGTTTCCCCACATCCAACCTTACAATGAAAAATTTGGTTCAAATGCGCGGCTGTTAGTATGGACAGAGGCGCATCAGCGCATGCGCGCGCGCTATAATAGAAACCAGAGCGCATGCACGCGTCTGTGTGGTGGAAAACCCGCGCGCTTGTGCTCGTGACTGAAAAAAGAAATTCCGGACAAATTTACCTCGATTCTCCTGTGAATCGACTGGCCCGTAGGTCGGCGGAAGCCTGCAGGTTAATAAAAAACAAAAAGGAAAGCGAATTGAACCCGATTGAGAGAGGATTTGATACCTTTGGACTCCCCAGCGGAGTCGCCAATCTGTTCGCGGTCAATCTGTCACCAGGTGAGCAAAATGGAGACCTCTCTGCATGCCTTGTTGGGTTCATCAAGGCAGAACATCTGTGGCAGCATGGGGTTAACAGGAAACAGAAAACAGAACAGAATACAATCTAATTAACAGCTGAAAGCAAATAACAATTCGAAAACAAACAAAAACATCAAACATGAGACAAGGGAGTCGTCAATGGTTCCAGGCTTGATCTTATTAGCGAAACCATAGTACACACTGAAGACAGAGATAGGGGTTCCCTCTCCCTCCAGCGGAAGGTCCTTCGGAGCCCTCAAGATTGTGCTTTCCTTACAAAACGAGTAGAGCTGAAATGCATAGTGAAAGAACTCTGAGTTAGGCCGCTCATGGATGGCTTGTCAAAAGACTGAGCTCTAAATCTGGACATCGTAACTTTGCTGGGAATTCTCTGCTGAAACAGTGGGTCTCCACGGCTATTTATAGCATTTTCCAGGCGGTCACGTAACCAACTTCCGGTGTAAACACGGACCTGTTTAGGGTTCACTTAAGTCATTAATTCGCTGAATTTGCAGAGCCGACCCTGATCCGAGGGTCAAATCATCTCGGGGGCCGGTCCATAGGCGGTCGGGAGGTCGACTTAAGCAATTAATGCATCGTATTAGTAGATGCGCGGATTTTTATGTGGACAGTCGCGCGTCGGGCGCGCGCATGCGCGTGCAACACGTTTTTGTCCCGCGCATACGCGCGCGCACTCTACTGCTGTAAAGCGCCCTTCAATTTTTGGTTACTTTGTATAGTTTTTTACTCTTATAGAATGTTGTGAACTTAATTCAGTGCCATGAATGACTTCATTGTTGTTTTGATGATGTGGAGTTCTTGTCGCCATGTGCAGACGAAATTTCAGTGATAACAGATGGCATCAGGGTGGATCCGAAAAAGATTGAAGCTATGCAAGATTGGTCGCATCCAAAGACTCTCAAAAGATTGCATGGATTTTTGGGCTTAACAGGGTATTATCGCAATTTTGTTAAGAATTATGGAAAGATTGCAGCACCTCTCGCTGCTCTCCTAAAAAAGAACTCTTTCACTTGGACTCCAGTCGCTGCTCAAGCTTTTCAAACCTTGAAGATGGCCATGTGCACCACTCCGGTTTTGACCCTTCCTGATTTGACAAAGACCTTTGTGTTGGAATGTGATGCCTCAGGGAAAGGAATCGGTGTTGTCCTTATACAAGAGGGTCAACCTTTGGCCTTCACCAGCAAGCAACTATCTGAAAGGAATCTGGGCAAACCCATTTATGAAAAGGAAATGTTGGCTATTCTGCATGCCATTGATCTGTGGCGCCCTTATCTCTTGGGGCAACGTTTCCAAATTAAGACAGACCATCAAAGCCTCAAGTACTTTATGGAACAATGCATTTCCTCCCCGGAGCAACAAAAATGGGTGACTAAGCTCTTTGGATATGATTATGAGATAATTTACAAGAAGGGAAAAGACAATGTGGTGGCAGATGCACTATCCCGAAAATATGATGAAGAAGGATACCTTTTTTCTCTTTCCTTCATTGTAGCAGATTGGCTCCAAGATGTGCGCCAGGAATGGCTACAAGATCCCAAAAGTTCGCATCTGATCCAGCAATTGCAGACCAATGCTCTAGCTCCCCCAGGGTACTCTTGGCTCCAGGATGAGCTTCGATACAAAGGCCATTTGTATTTAAGAAAACAATCAAAGCTTAAATCCACGGTACTTTCTGAGCTTCATGCTACACCCACAGCGGGGCACTCCGGGTTCACCAAAACCTATGACAGGGTCAAACATTCTTTTTTTCTGGAATCGTATGAAACGGGACATCCATAATTTTTTCGTTGAATGTGAGGTGTGTCAACGCAACAAGGGAGAAATAGTCAAATCTTCACGCACACTACAACCGCTTTCGATTCCACCTACTATTTGGAAGGATATCTCTATGGAATTTATTACCGGCTTACCCAAATCGTGAAATAAGTCAGTCATAAGGGTGGTTGTGGATCGCCTTTCCAAGTATGCTCATTTTTGTGCTCTTCAACACCCATTTACTGCATCCACGGTGGCTCACATTTGCATGGAACAGGTCTTCAAGCTTCATGGCATGCCACACTCTATTGTTTATGATTGTGACCCAACTTTCACAAGCAATTTTTGGCAAGAACTGTTTAAGCTACAGGGCACCCAATTGCATCTCAGCACAACTTATCATCCCCAGACTGATGGTCAAACGGAAGTTGTCAACAAGTGTTTGGAAACATATCTGAGATGTTTTGCCTCTGAAAAGAAAAACCAGTGGGCTCAATGGTTACCCCTAGCTGAATGGTGGTACAACACTTCCTACCATACAGTTACACGCATGACTCCTTTTGAAGCGGTATATGGACAGAAGCCACCTTCAGTTCTCTCATACTTACCGAGTACCTCGAAGGTCCAAGAGGTTGACCAAACACTTATAGTTCGAGAGGATATTCTTTGTACCCTTAAAGAGAACTTGGTCATGGCACATAATCGCATGAAGCAACAAGCAGATCAAGGTCGCTATGAACATCAATTTGCAGAAGGGGATCAGGTGTTTCTGCAACTGAAACCATACAAGAAAACTTCCCTCAAGGCCGAGCATTGTCAGAAGCTAGCACCCAAATTTTATGGTCCTTATACAGTTCTCAAGCATGTGGGACAAGTCACCTATTAGTTAGCTCTGCTTAGTCAGTCGAAGCTACATCCTGTTTTTCATGTTTCATGCTTAAAGAAGGTGATTGGAACTAGGTGCCAAATTCAAACCAACCTTCCCAAGTTAGCTGAAGAAGGATCCATTTGGCTACAGCCAGAAGCAGTTTTGGACTAGTGTGAGCGTCGCCTGCGTCAGAGAACCACCAAGAAAGTGCTAGTCTAGTGGAAAGATACAACTCTAGCAGATGCCACTTGGGGACTAGCTACCATTCTGCAACATTTTCCACGTCTCAAGCCTTGAGGACAAGGTTGTTTTTAAGGGGGCGAACATGTTAGGGTCCTAACCCACACATGGGTAGATCAATATATTCAGATGTAATAAAGTTCAATATTAATAAGGCCTTTCAATATAATAGAATAAGGCGGATGTAAGAGGACCTAATAGAAGCTTCCGCTTCTAGAAGATCTTCCTCTAGATGCTTCTCTTGATAGACATATTTACTATAAATAAGGGTCGAGGGTATGAAAACCCTATCTTGGAGATTATTGTAACAGAGCGTTTCTCTACTGGAGGTTGCCCCCTCGAAGAGGCCCGTGAACATTTCTTTCTGAATCAAAGTGTTATTTATGTTGTTATTCTTGTATCATTTATGTGTTATTGTGGAGATTATGCTGGTTATATTACTGTTATTCTGCCATTTCTAGCATTTTATTTATGTTTTGCATACTTTTTATATCTGGTATATTACAAATATGTAGAAGAAAACATTGGTTTGAGTCTGAATTTCGGAGTTAATTATCATTGCTTCACCTTGGTGGTATCATAGCCCGGCTAGGGGATGGTGTCTACTGTGGATTTGCCTACGGTTGGGTGGAAATCACTCACTCAACTAGTTATTGGTCTGCAATTTGGAACATATAAGTTTATCTTTGTCCAAGCATTTGGATTTTAAATTTGTCTAGTAATTATAATGTTTTTGTTATGCGTATTAAAATTTTATGTTATTGTTCTAAGCGTAAGTTTGTGCATCTGTGTGAAGAATTAAAATGTTGCAAACTATTGTTCTACCTTCCACCAGGTTCTTCAATCATAAACCTTGCTAAAATCCATGCCCATGAGTCTGTGCAATAGTGTTTTTTGTATCATTTTTGCACAAATTCCTACATGTCAATGGTTTCCTTAGATTTTATCTAATCAAATACACATTATGCCTTTGAGTATGAACATAGAATATAACAAACTATAAATCTATGTCTGAGCAATATGGGTGTGAATTATAACATAGTAAAAATTGTGCTTTATATTGGCCTTTGTTAATGCAAATATGTAATCCCAAGCTCCATAGGAAAACAGTCTTGAAAACAACAAAAACTTCCCCATTGAAAACATGTCTAATCTGAAAGATGACCTCTGGCAAAAGTCGAACAAATTGTTTCTGAGTTCTTTGTCAAGAGCTTACAGATCATTCTGGAAGTAAGAATATCTTTTATACGTACCCAAAAAACAAGATCAATGGTTCAATATAGTATTGGGTAATTATGTTAGGGACCTAACCTCCCTAACCCCTCATGTAGATAGAATAATATATTTCCATGTAATAAAGATCGACATTAATTAATAAGGCCTATTTAATAAATTGGGATAAGTCAATTTAAGAAGACCTAATAGAAGTTGTCGCTTCTAGAAGGATCTTCCTCTAGAATGATCTTTAGAAGATAGAATTAGTATAAATAAGAGTAGGAGTCATCATAAATTTTGTCTTGAGAATTATTATAATAGAGCGTTGCTCTGTTGGAGGTTTCCCCCTCGAAGAGGCAAGTGAATGGTGTTTCCTATCAATAAAGGTATTATTTTGGTGTTGTGGTTTCATATATTTGTGTTGTTCCACTGTTATTCTCTGCAGTATTTATGTTTTTGGTTTTTATAATAGATTTGGTACCTTACAAGTGGTATCAGAGCACTTTCCTTGGCAAAAAATTGTGGGTTATTTTTTTTCAGGGTAGAGACGTATTTTGGCGTCTTAAAGCTACAGAGATCTATCGTTAAGCACATAAATCCACGATCGAGGAATCATACACATAGGAACTACAAGTGTTACTTAAGCGCACATTGTTGACCACCCTTGTAACCCATGTTGGTACCCCTTCGAGTGGTAGCACATCAGACAACCCTTGTATACGGATCATCCTAGATATCTTGAATCCCTTTGTAGATAAACTGATTGGTCACCTAACTGCTATAGTGCCACTGATAACACCACTTGGGAAGATACTCTCTAGTATCTGGGTAATCAGGTAGTACAACTAAGGGTACTGTGTATGTAGAATTCCTGTAGAAACCCCGATAGATCTAGAATTCTAGTTAAATTGAACACATACAATTTGTTGATATTCAAGAGATGAGAGAAATTTTTTGCTCCATAAATCAAAGAATTATATTAATAAAAAATGAATATACATGAGCAACCATCCTCAAAAAGAAGAGAGGAGGTGAATGTATAGAATTTCCAACATAGAAATTCTAGTCAAAAAAAGCTAGAAAAAGCTAAAATAGGTGTAATAGGCTCAGGGAGACCACATAGTTCAACCTAGACCACTAAAGACACATGTCACACACTCATTAATTCCCACAAGAGTCAAGTGATGCGCATTAGCTCACTTAAGCTCACTTAACTGACAAGAGAAGCAGTTCCAACTCACTTAACTGACCCGAAATAGCAATTACTAATAATAGTAACAACAAAAATCATTAATTAAGGAATAAATATCTCACTCAAAGAGGAGGTGCGCATTCCCCAATAATGGATGATTTTTTTCATGGGGGAGTTGGAATAAATCAAGAATAAATCAAGAAAATCAAGAACCGGGAGTTGAGTCTTGATCTAAAAATAACAGTCATCCCTAAAATCTAGGGATGAGGTGCCCTTCTTCTCTATGTGGCCAAATTAGGTGAAATAAAGTGTGATGGAATGTATTAACCAAGATCTAGGAGTCTAATATAGGTATAAACTAATGTAAGTTAGGGTTATGCTCCAACACCCCCCCTTAAGCCTAACTGTAATGACAAAAAAATTGAGTCCCGACAACTTGGCCATTTTAGGTACTCATTACATAAAAGAACTCTTCATGAAAAGAGGAAAGAGGAAAAACCTCGTGGGAAACCCCCCCCAAAGAAAAGAGGAAAAAAATGTTGAGTGGCCAAAATTGACCTACTCAGCTGTCTCCACCACTCCAAGCATGGCTCTCAGTTCTGAAAATTTCTTTTCAGTGAAGGACTTGGTGAAGATGTTTGCAACCTGTTCTCTGTGGGGAAGTACTGTAGTGAAATGAATTTGTCATGGATCAACTCATGGATGTAATGCATTTTATGAACTTCCCATCTGCGAGAAGCGTCAATGGCGAGAACTAGTCGAATGGAGTCCATTTTTGCAACAGGTGCAAATGTCTCTGTGTAGTCTATGCCATGTACCTGCGAGTATCCTTTTGTGACAAGTCGAGATTTGTACTTGCTGATCTCATCATATGCAACAATATTTATTCGATATATCCATCGGAATTAAACAAGTTTTCTTCCTTTCGGAAGTGGAACCAAGTCCCATGTGTTGTTGTCCATAAGAGCAGAGTACTCTTCATCCATGGAAGCCTCCCAAAGTGGGTTTCCAGTAGCCTCAGAGTGTGACTATGGATCTGAATCAAGTGTCATATAG
Organism: Picea glauca; assembly: GCA_000966675.3. Classification (NCBI taxonomy): domain Eukaryota; kingdom Viridiplantae; phylum Streptophyta; class Pinopsida; order Pinales; family Pinaceae; genus Picea; species Picea glauca. Next base: position 57,959 of record JZKD02S0632204.1, on the reverse strand, counting down.
CAATGTATGGGAAACAATGGTTCTATGGAAGCCAGGGCTTGAGGAGCCCCAAAAAACTGTGATCTAGTCCTTCTTGTATCCGCAGGATCACCGACTAGTTCACCCGCATCTTGCAGGGTTTTCTCTGCCCAAGTTGGAAACTGAGTTGGAGCAGCCATGACCTGCTCCTCATCTCAAACCCAAAACGCTGCTCTGATGGCTTCTCCAAAGTGCTTGAAGAAGTTTCTGACTTCTCCTCATCAGTGACAACAAGCAGTTCTTCGGTAGGGTCTTCTGAAAAATCATGCAGTGATTCTTCTTCAAACTTCACACTTCGAGATAGAATGAACTTTTCAGTGTGAGTGATCTGGATTATTTTCTGCACGAAATGAGATCGGAGATATAATAAAGAAATGCACAGAGATATCACATATATTCAATAATATAATAGAAATGTATCAAAGATGCAACCATAAACACATATATACAGTAATACACGATTTCTATTAATGAAAGAAATGTACAGAGACTGTAAAAATACAGAGTGAAAGACTCGCTAGAATGGCGGCAGCTTATCTATGAGAAGAGATGTGACAGCTACTTGCATCTGCAAAAATATCATTACAATGAGGCTCTAGAGGCCTTTTTAAAATAAACAGTAATGCCAAAAGTCCTAGACATCCAAAAACCTAACCCTAGGAGATGAAGCGCCAAAATTCATGTGGGCCCCGTTTGGGTAAGTTAGTACATCAACTTCCCAGGGTCATAACTTTGCATACGATCTCTGTTTTAGGCGTGCGATAGCTCGTTGGAAAGGTATCGTCGAGGATATTCATTTTGGGGGCTCAATAATGACTTCGGCTATCATTGAGAACCTCGATCTCGAAAAACCTTCATTTGGACCCTCAAAATGGCCCCGGAAGTTAAAACCTGCTAAAAATAGTAAATTGCCAAAATTGTCAAAAAGTTGTTTTGAGCCAGTTGGAAAAGGTGGGTGGCCACCGATATCCACTTGGATCAGTAAGAGTCTGGCAATATATATCCTTTGACACCTTCAGGATATCCAACAAATATTCATTCAACACTTTGAGGCTCCAAAGCCTTCCTCTTATCTGTCAAAATGTGAGCCCATGCTCGTGAACCAAAAATGCAAAAGTGCGACACTTTCGGTTTCTTACCGGTCCAACATTCAAAAGGAGTGGTGCCTTTGAGTGATTTGTGAGGAACTCGATTATGAATGTATTCTTCACAATTAATTGCTTCAACCCATAGATTGGGAGCTAATTATTTCGACTGTAGCATACAATTGGCCATCTCTTTTAAGGACCATTTTTTCCTCTCCGCAACATCGTTCTGCTATGGTGTATATGGCACTGTGTGTTGTAGTTGTATACCTGCATCAATACAAAGTTGCTCCACATATTTTTTGAAATACTCCCCCCCATTATCAGTACGAAGTATCTTAATCTTACACCCAGACTCATTCTCAGCAAGTGCTTTAAATTCTATAAGGCATTCAAATACTTCCGACTTTAATTTCAAAACAAATACCCAAGTAAAGCGAGAGAAATCATCTATGAAGGTGAGTACATATCGAGACTTACTGATTGAAGGATGCGGAAATGGGCCTGTGATGTCACTCTGAATCATCCCAAGAGGTGAAGAAGCTCTATGTGCCTTCCCTTTGTCAAACTTTTGCTCTGGATGCTTGCCAAGAATGCATCCTTGACATACACTGCTTGTGAATTTAATAGCTGGCAATCCTTCTACCATGTTTTCCTTGCTGAGTTGATGCAAGTACTTATAGTTTAGATGGACAAATATTTCATGCCATAACCTGATGATATTATTAGATTGTGACAGAAATACAGTGCTAATATATTTAGGAAGAAAGTGGGAGAAGAAATACAAACGAGAACCGTGATCTACAATTCCATGTGTAAGTTGTGAGCCTGTGGAAATGTCGATAATCACTGTGGAGTCCGGAGTGAACTCCACCTTCCTTCCAGAGCCAGAAGGAGTGATCTGATATATCGAGAGAATATTTGCAGACAAAAAGGGAACATGAATCAGATACCCCCTTCAAGATCAACAATTCCTTCTCCACACACCTTTGCGGGTGTGGCATCTCCCAAGTAAATTGGGGATCTAGTGCTTTCTTCGATGGAGGAAAATTCATATTTTGATGCATCCATATGGTTCAATGCAAATGAATCAAGGATCCAATCTGATGGAGTGGATGTGACATCCATTAAAGAATGACCATCTCGTGCTCTCCCTCCCGTTCTGTTATCATGTTTCTTCTTTGCATTTTCGAGCACCGTGAGATTGTGTTGCTGCAATTGCTTAGCCATCTCATCGATAGTATTCCTCATACAATTTTCTTCGGGATGAAAACATTTGGAATAGTAGATACAAAGTTTTCTTTCCTTCTTCTTCTTACCCTTAGGCTCAAAAGAGTTCTCTGAATATTGTGAGGATCTCTCCTTCTTCGATTCAGGAAATTTACCCTTTCCTTTTTGCTTGTCTTTTCCACTGCTCTTTGGAGCATCAGTAGCCACAAGTGCTTGGTTCTTGGAACGCTTGATGGCACCCATTTGGACTAACTTATCTTGCTCTTGAGTCAATGCTGCAATGAAATCATTCAATGGAGGCATTTTCCATGTTTTCTGAGTCAATTTAGATGCTTGAAAAGACGATACAAATACATAATATTCAGGGCCTAATTTCGAGAGAATTGAAAGGATGAGATGAGGTTCCTCTTTCTTGACTCCACATGCATTAAGTTCAATTAGGAGGGATTTGAAATTGGTGAAGAATTCTTGCAGGTTTCTAAAATGAATTGGACTTAGGGATATGAGTTCATTCTCCAGTTGATGCACTCTCATTGCATCTTGCTTGCCGAATAGTCCTTCCAATGTGGTCTAGACCACATCGGGAGTAGTGGCTCCACTGACATGAAAGAGGATATCTCTAGAAATTTATAGGCATATCAACCCAATTTATTCATCTAATTTATTTAAATACTTGATCTTCTCCGCTGCAGCAGTCGATTCTTTCTCCATTCCCATTGTTACCATGTAAAGCCCTTTGCTTCAGAGGAGCAGAGAGATCTCTGTCTTCCATTCGAAGTAATTGAAAGGATTTAGAACGAGTTTTGTGGGTTGAGAGAGATGATCCATTGCTTCTTTCTTCGCCTCTTGATGATCTATGCCTGCAAATAAAACCGTGTACAATCCACTAGATTCAATCTAGCTCTGATACCATGTAGAATTCCTGCAGAAACCCTGATAGATCTAGAATTCTAGTTAAATTGAACACATACAATTTGCTGATATTCAAGAGATGAGAGAAAGTTTTTTTAGGAATTCTACATGGTATCAGAGCTAGATTGAATCTAGCTCTGATACCATGTAGAATTCCTGCAGAAACCCCGATAGATCTAGAATTCTAGTTAAATTGAACACATACAATTTGTTGATATTCAAGAGATGAGAGAAATTTTTTTCTCCATAAATCAGAGAATTATATTAATAAAAAATGAATATACATGAGCAACCATCCTCAAAAATAAGAGAGGAGGTGAATATATAGAATTTCCAACATAGAAATTCTAGTCAAAAAAGCTAGAAAAAGCTAAAATATGTGTCATATGCTAAGGGAGACCACATAGTTTGACCTAGACCACTAAAGACACATGTCACACACTCATTAATGGCCACAAGAGTCAAGTGATGCACATTATCTCACTTAAGCTCACTTAACTGACAAGAGAAGTAGTTCCAACTCACTTAACTGACCCGAAATAACAGTTACTAATAATAGTAACGACAAAAATCATTAATTAAGGAATAAATATCTCACTCAAAGAGGAGGTGCACATTCCCCAATAATGGAAGATTTTTTGCATGGGGGAGTTGGAATAAATCAAGAATAAATCAAGAAAATCAAGAACCGGGAGTTGAGTCTTGATCTAAAAATAACAGTCATCCCTAAAATCTAGGGATGAGGCGCCCTTCTTCTCTATGTGGCCAAGTTAGGTGAAATAAAGTGTGATGGAATATATTAACCAAGATCTAGAAGTCTAAGCTAGGTATAAAGTAATGTAAGTTAGGGTTATGCTCCAACAGTCTACCCTCCTTAGTCGGTGCCCTGAGATATTGGGTCTAGTACTACTGTTTGACCCCACACATATATTAGAGAGCTATAGCATGGGGAAAACCCATGTTTGTAGAAACCCTAAAACACCCTAACCCCTGGGACACAAACAACACATAAAGGGAACATATAAGATTTCTCATGTTCATAATTTGGGCATTTCAACATTGTTTTTTTTCCTATTAAGAATTTGGGCATTCTGACATTGCAGTATTATTCAAATCAGAGTATAACTCCATAAGAGTAAAAAAAAAGAGTTTGGGGCATGCCTGCACCCTTATTTGAGACCTATCCCATTGGAAGCATTTTTTCCTCCTAATCGTAGTGATACCTATCATTTTTTAGCCTTTGTTTTCCTGTGGTCCCGACCCCTCCTAACACCTCTACTCGGGACATATTCCATTGGACTCTTCCTTTCATCCTGATCCCAGTGATACCTATCATTTTTTATCCTTGTCTTTCTATGGATGCACCCTCCCTTTTCAACCACCTTTCTTTCCCACCTCTTTTTATGTTTTCCCCTCCCCATGGCCACCACTCACAACCAAGATCTTGAAAACTGCATCACTACCCACATTGAGTCCCAAATGGGACACATGAAAGAGGAACTGAGGAAGGACATCAATTCCCACCTTGCCAGCTAGCTTGCATCTCACCTTGAATCTTAGCTTGATTCATTTGTTGCCAAGGTCCTGGAAAAACTGCCCATTCCTGAACTCCATTCCTCATCTAACCCACCTTCTAACCTCGAAGGTACAACTTCCTCCAATTCCTAGCAGTTTCAATCCAACCCTTTTCATCGTGATATCTTCTTCCATGAGTGGAGGTGAACAAATTTGATGGCTCAAATCCCATTGGTTGGGTCACTCAAATGGAGCACTACTTCTCCTTGCATGGCATCATTGATGACTTGGCCAAAATTCATTACGATGTCCTCTATTTGGATCCTGAACGTTGGCAATGGTGGAAATGGCGTCGAAAATCACGTCAAGGATATATCGCCTGGACAGAGTTTGTGGTTGAACTTTATGATTGCTTTGACACTCATACACACTCCCTGGGCCATTTGACCAAATTGAAATAGTCAGGTACCGTGGAAGAGTTTATCGTGACATTTGAGCAATTAGGTTTCATAACATAGGGAATGTTTAATACTTTTTTCCATGAATGCTTTAACAATGGCCTCAAGGATGAAATCCATGCCCAAGTCCTCATGGCTAGCCCCCATACTTGGTTGGAAGCTACTCAACGTTCCAAGGAAGCCCAACAAGTTTTTGTTTTCCCAACACTACAAACCTTCTTTCACTCTGTGCCCTCACCCTCCCACTCCTACCCCTCATCCCACCCCTCTCAAGATCCAAAAATTAACCCGGGCAGAAATGGTTGAACACCAACTCAAGGGTCTTTGCTATAATTGTGATGAAAAATATTTTTGGGGGCACAAGTGTAAGGAACAAAAGTTGTTCATGGCCATCTCTAAGGATGTTGTTGACGACAAGATCGAGGATTCTCATGTAGTAAAGCTCCCTGAGCTAACTCTTATCACTTCGCCATATGATCCACCAAAAGTTGAACCAGTCATTTCATTGAATGCACTCACTGGCTTCTCTACTCCCCAAACCCTCAAGTTAATTGGCTACATTCAAAATCAGAAGGTCATCATTCTCATTGACAGTGGTAGCACTCATGATTTCATTCATTGACACATTTCTCAAGAAACCCATTGCTATATCCATGCAGTCAACAATTTTCAAATCATGATTTCCAATGGAGGTTCCATGAAATGTGGGGGGCGTTGTGAAAATGTGTGTCTCCAAATTGGCTAGTACAACCTGAAATCTCATATGTTTGCTATCGACATGGGTGGTTGTGACATTGTGTTGGGTGCAGAATGGTTATGCACTCTCGGTCCCATCCTCATAGATTTTAAGGAATTAACCATGCAATTTCAATAGGACGGTCACCAATATAAGTTCCAAGGCATCACAACAGGCTCCCCTGAGATCATCAATTCCCATCAAATGGAAAAGCTCCTCAAAAAAGGCAATTCCGACATTATTTCCCAACTCAATGTCATTAAATCCATTGAGACACCATCTATGTATCCTGACCTCCAATCTATACTCTCCAAACACCAAAATATTTTTTCCCCTCCCTATGGCCTTCCCCCTTCCTGCGGTGTTCATGATCATTCCATTCCTCTAGTTTCAGGCAATCTTCATCCCAATGTCCACCTGTATCATCATCCCTTTTCCCAAAAGAATGAAATTGAGAAAATTGTTCAATAATTTCTCGACATGGGTATCATCCGCCATAGTACCAGCCCCTATTCTTCTCCTGTGTTCATGGGCCTCAAGAAAGAAGACATGTGGTGCATGTGTCTAGACTTTCATGCTCTCAAAAAACTCACCATCAAAGACAAGTTTCCCATTCCTTCCATTGATGATCTATTGGATGGATTGAGTGGTACTAAACTTGATCTTCGTTTTGGGTACCACCAGATACGTATGAAAGAGGCTGACATTCCCAAGACAACCTTTCAAACTCATGAGAGCCACTATGAGTTCTTGTTCATTCCCGTTGGCATGTGTAATTCCCCCTCTACTTTCCAAAGTCTCATGAACCATGTCTTTCGTCCTTTTCTCTGTCATTTTGTCTTAGTTTTCTTTGATGATATTCTCATCTATATTAAAACATGGACATCCCATCTTTCCCACGTGGATTAAGTTCTCCATCTCCTTTCTCATCCCCAACTTTTCCTCAAACAATCTAAATGTGCCTTTGGAGCCTCAGAAGTGGAGTATTTGGGTCATGTTATCGCAAAATCTGTACTTTCCCAAAGCCCAAAGGCAAGTAAGCCTAGATTGGCATAACACGAAGGTGGTTGTATCATTATCACCCCAACATGGTACCTCTTTCTTTTTAGGAGGAGGAAAACCTCACTCCAAGGGAGACGTCCCAAGACCTAGTTGGTTGATGAAGGGCAAAAAAGGCTAGATAAAATCCCACCCCTCTCTCTAGGTCACTCAAGTTAAGAAGTCGCTTGGTAAGGTTAAAGGGACAAAGAGGAACTAAAATGAGTGGTACCTTCCCTTTACCAATGAAATATCAAATGTTAGTAGCAACAATGATTTCATTAATTATAACCAATGACTCATTGAACAAATTTTGTGTTGCTAAACAAGTTATATATAACAACAATAGGATTACAGTAGTATAAATGTATCTTAAAGAATTGCAAGTTATGAAGACAAGAAATTATATAAAGGGTTTTGTACACTTGATAATTCTTTGTCACTCACAATTCCAAGATTCATACAAGTCTTAATATTTAGATGGTTGTCTAAACACTTATAACAACAACAATAAATATTGATGACAACCAATAAACCACTTCATAAAAAGGTACTTGAGTGAAGCAAGAAAACAACTAATTCAACATCCAATGAGTATAGCTTGCTTGGCACAAGTTTTAGTGGTTTTTATAGATGATTTAAGGGATGTAAATGGGTTGCAACAATGGTTGTAACAACAACTTCAACAACAGTAATAGCCTCCAACAACTTTAGAATTTGCACTTTGAACAAGCAATTAAACACTTTAACAATCATTTGATAATACTTTTCTTGATACAATTTATGGGTTGTATTTAGATGGTTATCAGGCTAATAAAGGATGCAAATGATGGTTGTAACAGTGAATTAGTATTAGCAACAACAACCTTAACAACTTCATAAAATTTTCACTTAGAGATAGCAAAAGGAGATTGAGGCCTAGGAAGGTGACACCTAGGTTGATGCAATTTTATGGGTAGGTTTTAGGGTTAGTATACTTGTTAGGGCTGCAAAGAATGATGGTTAGAGTAGCAACATGTTAGTAATTAGTAGTCTAGGTTAATGAGTTAATTTAGAAGGGTATCAAGTAGGGAAAATAGTTGAAGTTTGGTGATACTTGTCAAAGAGTGAGGTTTGACTAGTGCCTTTCTTAGGGTAGTGGATTCAAGTAGGCGACTTCCTTCAAGGCTGCTAATAAGTGATTTTACACATAATCCAAGAGGGAAAAAGACCTGGGAGGAGTAGCACCTTAAGTCCTCCTAGGTTTTGACCTCTAGGAAGTGAGGAAGTTAGGGTGTAGGAATTTCTAGGCCCTAGAACCTCCTTATTCTTGGATTTTTATGGATGAAAGCACTTTGCACAATAACTAAGTATAAACCTCTAGAGAGCTAGCACTTTAGGGCCCTAGGGTTTCACTAGTTGCTAGATGAATTCAATAAAGCTAGGCAAATGAAAAGCAATAAAGTTAACACTTTAAGTTTCTTACTTCAAGCATTAATTAAAACATACAATATCATAATATTGGATGAGCAATAAAACCATTACCATAACCATTTACAATGACAAAGTAAAAATATACTTACTTTCACCAAGAATAATCATGTAAAAACATGCAAGATTGCCACAAAACCTCATAAAAATTTGTCCAAGTGCCAAAAACAAGCCTTAAAAGAGTAGCGCCCTCCTTATTTAAGCCAATAACCCTTAGTAGGGAGAAAATTTCAAACCTCCACTCTACCAAGTGAGATTTATGATAAAATGAATGTCACTTTATGTTTATTTATACCAAAATTTGACCTTTAATTATTTTAGGTCAAAATATCAGGCCTGACCTGGCCAATTTCTTACAAAATTAAATTATGGACAAAATAAAATAAATTTGCATGTAAAGACCCTCCTAGGGGTGAAATCATGCCCTTCCAGGGTGATGTTGGACCTCTGTCATGGAACGTTGGGCTTAGGGAGTGAAACGTTGGGCCTCCAAAGGCCAAAACCCTCCCCACATGTGCCAATAAGCTCATGATTATCCCCAAGGTGATAACCACTGCATGTAGAAACGTCCTGAGATGCATGGGTGACGTCCAAGGCCTCCAAAGGCTAGTGTTCAAGTGGGAAAGGCATACTCGCCTAGGTCTAGGTCCACCAAAGTGCCTCTAACGACAACGGCCTTCTTCTTTTTGACAGAGCCCCTTCATCTTCCTCTTGCCCCCTAGTTGGGGTCTCAATATCTATCAAATGGGCTTTGAGCCCTCATGAAGGTCTGAGCTAGTCATCTCTCTATGTACCTATTCACCGGGTAAGGTCCTGCAAAGACAACAAGTACACCCTCCAAGGGTCCATAAGTCATAGGCATCATAATACGTAAATCACATCTAATAATTAAAATGCCCAAACATGTGCATTAAACCCCCGTAAACCTAAACAAATGCTCAAAACCTTATGCAACTTGAGAAGTATAAGGTTTGGAATGGTCTCAGGGTGTCCTATTGGGCCAGTCTCCCTTAATTCAAGGTCATTTTGTTAGGGACCTAACCTACCTAACCCCTCAAGTGGGTAGAATAATATATTTCCATGTAATAAAGGTCAATATTAATAAGGCCTATAAATAAGGAGTAATAAGTCAAATGTAAGAAGACCTAATAGAAGCTTTCCCTTCTAGAAGAATCTTCCTCTAGATTGTTCTTTTGGATAGATAGATTTAGTATAAATAGGAATAGAGGGTATGAGAAGTTTTGTCTTGGATATTATTGTAATAGAGCTCTGCTCTACTGGAGGTTTCCCCCTCGAAGAGGCAAGTGAACATTTCTCTCAGTAATCAAAGTTCTCTTTCTGGTGTTATTCTGGTATTAGTATGGTATTATAGTGGTATCGTTCTGGTTATATCATTGTTTCTCTGCCATTTATAGCTAATTATTTATTTTCTGCATACTAATTTATATCTGGAATACTACAAGTGGTATCAGAGCACCTTCCTTGTAAGAAAATTGTGGGTTAAATGTTTTCAGGGTAGAGACGTATTACGACATCTTTAAGCTACAAAGATCTGTCGTTATGTGCATAAACCCATAGTCAGGTATTCATACATGCATGAAATACAAGTGGTACTTAAGCGCACATTTGTTGGCCACCCTTGTAACCCTTGTTGGTACCCCTTCGAGTGGTAGCGCATCATACAACACATGTATACAGATCGACATAGATCTCCTGAATCCCTCCATAGATAAACGAATTGGCCTCTTGACTTCTATAGTAGCATCGAGAACAACACTTGGGAAGATACTCTCTAGTACCTGGGTAGTCGGGTAGTATGGCTAAGAGCACGGTCTAGCCTCCTTAGTCGGCGCCCTGAGATATTGGGCCGAGTACTACTGTTGGATCCCACACATATATCAGAGAGCTATAGAATAAGGAAAACCCTTATTTGTAGAACCCTTGAATACCCTAACCCTTGGGAAGAAAACATAAATATAACCAACAATATCTATTGTCGTGTTACAGTGTCTTCTGCATTCTGGTTGTGAAATTACTACACATTTCTTCCTGTTAAGCATTTGGGCATTTTGTCACTGCAATATTCTTTAGGCTGGAGTATAACTCCGTAGGAGTATAGTGGTCTCGTCGACACACTTATTTGGGATCTATTCCATTGGATTCCCCTTTTTTCCCTGATCGCAGTCATACCCTTCATTTTTAATCATTTTTGTTTCAGTGGACCCGACCCCTTCCTAGTTTCCCTATTTTTCCACCTATTCCATTATATTTCCATTCATGCACTGATCTTCATGGTATCTATCACTTCTAAGTCCTTTTTTTTGTGGTCCCACCCACCCATTTTTTTTTTACTTACCTACACTTCCCCTCTCCAAATGGCCACCACTCACAACCAAGAACTCCAAGCTTCCATCAATCAAGTCCATGTATCCATCGAACATATCACATATCAGATGGATTCTACCCATTCCCACATTCACAAATTAGAGCAAAAAGTTAACAACATGGAAGCCAACCTCACAACCCAATTTACCTCCCTCTAGTCTATTGTCAATCAATTTTTGAACCACCCTACAAGTCCCTCCTCATTAGACCAACCTGATTTTGTTGATTCCTCCCAGTCTCCACATTTTCAATCCAACTCCTTTCATCGTGAACCCCATCTTCCCTGCATAGAAGTCAATAAATTTGATGGCTCTAATCCTACAGGTTGGGTCACTCAAATGGAGCATTATTTTTCTTTGCATGGTATTACTGACGAGTTGGCCAAACTTCACTATGATGTCCTCTATCTAGATCCTGAACACTGGCAATGGTGGCAATGGTAAAAACATTCATGTAAGGGGTATATTTCTTGGACCCAATTTGTTGATGAGATCTATGCTCGCTTTGATACTGATACCCACTATCTTGGTCGTTTGACCAATTTGAAACAGTCAATCATAGTGGAAGATTTAATCACTGCTTTTGAGCATTTATCCTTTCGAAGAGAGGGCATGTCAGATGCGTTCTTCCATGAATGCTTTATCAGTGGTCTCAAGGATGAAATCCAATCCCAGGTTCTCATGGCCCCCCCTCCAACTTGGTTGGAAGCTACTCAATGTGCTAAAGAGGCCCAACAAGTTTTTTTTTCCCAGAACGAAAAACCCCCTTTTGTTCCTTGCCCTCGACCCACTAATCCTAACCCCCCTGTCACTCCCCTCAAGTTCTAGAAACTAACTAGGGATGAAATGGTTGAATGCCAACTAAAGGGTCTTTACTATAATTGTGATGAAAAATATTTTTCAGGGCACAAGTGTAAGGAACAAAAACTGTTTATGTCCATTTCCGAAGATGTTCCTGAAGAGGATGTGATAGTTCCCCTTGTTGAAGAACCCTCCCTTCCCGATGCCATCCAGGAGCCTATTGACCCACCTAAAGTTGACCCACTTATTTCCTTGCATGCCCTCACTGGCTTCTCAGCCCCACAAACGCTCAATCTCATTGGCTACATTAAGCACACGAATTTCATCATCCTTGTTGATAGTGGTAGCACCCACAATTTTATTCATTGTAGCATTTCCCAGGAAACCAATTGCTATATTTGTGTTGTCAATAATTTTCAAATCATGATAGCCAATGGTGGGTCCATGAAATGTGGTGGGCGTTGTGAAAATGTTTGTCTTCAAATTGGACATTGCCAACTAAAATCTCATATGTTTTCCATTGACATGGGAGGTTGTGACACCGTGCTAGGTGTTGAATGGTTACACACTTTGGGTCCCACTCTTATGTATTTTAAGGAATTAACCATGCAATTCCAACATGAAGGACAAAGGTATCAATTCCAAGGTCTCACAGTTGGTTATCCTAATATCATTAGTTCCCATCGTATGTAAAATATGCTCAAGAAATGCCACTTTGGTATCATTGCTCAACTCCATTCTATTCAAGTCGTTGAGAAACCCTCTATGCATCCTTACCTCCAAGCTATCCTTTCCACACATCAATTTGTTTTTTCCACCCCTCAAGGACTTCCTCCTTCTTGTGGTGTTCATGATCATTCCATTCCCCTTGTTCCTGGCAGTCTTCCTCCCAATGTTCACCCTTATTGTCACCCCTTTGCCCAAAATAATGAAATTGAGAAAATAGTGCAGGAATTACTCCAAGCGGGTGTTATCTGCCCTAGTACTAGGCCTTATTCTTCCCATATGGTCATGGCACTTAAGAAAGAAGGTACTTGGTGCATGTGTCCTGAATTTTGTTCCCTCAATAATCTCACCATCAAGGACAAGTTCCCCATTCCTGTCATTGATGATCTCTTGGATGAGATGAGTGATGCTCAATACTTCACTAAACTTGATCTGTGTTCTGGCTACCACCAGATACGTATGAAAGAATACGACATACCCAAGACTTCCTTTCAAACTCACGAGGGTCACTATGAGTTTTTGGTCATGCCCTTTGGCCTGTGTAATGCCCCCTTCGCCTTCCAAAGCCTCATGAATCATGTATTTCATCCTTTTCTCCGTCATTTTGTCTTACTTTTCTTTGATGATATTCTTATATATAGTAGAACTTGGAAATCTCATCTTTCCCATGTGGGTCAAATTCTGCATCTACTCTCGCAACACCAACTTTTCCTCAAACGCTCTAAATGTCCCTTTGGAGCCTTAGAAGTAGAGTACCTGGGTCATATTTTTGGAAAGGCTGGTGTTCGGGTGGATCCTAAAAAGATTGAATCAATGCAGGATTGGACTTGCCCCAAGACTATCAAAAGCTTGCATGGTTTTTTGGGTTTAACCGACTATTATCGCAAGTTGGTTTAGAATTATGGGAACATTGTGGCCCCTCTCACTGCTCTCCTTAAAAATAAATCTTTCACTTGGACTCTCGCAGTGGATTAGGATTTTCAAGATTTGAAGGCATCTATGTGTACTACTCCAGTCTTGGACCTTCCTAATTTCACAAAAACCTTTGTCCTCAAATGTGATGCCTCGGGCAGAGGAATTGGAGATGTACTTATGCAAGAAGGCAGACCTTTGGCCTTTACTAGCAAACAATTTTTTGAATGCCATTTGGGCCAATCAATCTATGAAAAGGAAATGTTGGCTATTCTGCATGCAGTGGATCTCTAGCGCCCTTATCTCCTGGGGAAACGCTTCCAAATTAAGACATATAATCAAAGCCTCGAGTATTTTATGGAGCAACGACCTTCCTCCCCAGAGAAGCAAAAATGGGTAACTAAGCTCTTTGGTTATGATTATGAGATCATTTACAAGAAAGGAAAAGAAAATGTGGTTGTCGACGCTCTTTCTCGAAAATATAAAGATGACGAGTCCCTTTTTTCCCTCTCCTTCATTGTACCATATTGGCTCCAAGCTATGCGCTAAGAATGGCTACATCATCCTAAAATACAGCATATGATCCAACAATTGAAATCCAACTCTCCAGTTTCCCTAGGGTACTCTTGGCACAACGATGAATTTTGCTACAAAGGCTGTTTGTATTTAAGTAAAAAGTCACAAATTAAATCTACGGTGCTTTCTCAGCTTCATGCTACTCCCACAACTAGGCATTCAAGGTTTACCAAAACCTATGACTGGGTCAAATGTTCTTTTTTCTGGGATGGTATGAAAAAGGACGTTCGCATTTTTGTAGCAGAATGTGATGTTTGTCAATGCAACAAAGGTGAAACCATCAAACCTCATGGCACACTCCAACTGCTTTCGATTCCACCAACTATTTGGAGAGACATCTCTATAGATTTTATTGTGGGATTACCTAAATCATGAAATAAGTCTGTCATCATGGTGGTTGTGGATCTTCTTTCCAAGTATGCTCATTTATGTTCTCTTCAACACCCATTTACCACATCAACTATGGCTCAACTTTTCATGGATCATATCTTCAAGCTTCATGTCATGCCTCATTTTATTGTTTCTGATCGAGATCCAACTTTCACTGGCAATTTTTGGCAAGAACTGTTCAGACTCCAGGGCACCCAATTGCATCTCAGCACCGCCTATCATCCTCAGACTGATGGTCAAACTGAAGTCGTCAATAAGTGTTTGGAGACTTATTTGAGGTGTTTTTCCTCTGAAAGGCAAAATCAATGGGCTCAATGGTTACCATTAGTTGAATGGTGGTACAACACTTCTTACCATACAACTACTCGCATGACTCCTTTTGAAGTAGTATATGGCCAAAATCCACCTTCAGTTCTCTCCTACATGATAGGTGTATCGAAGGTCCAGGCGGTTGACCAAACACTTACAATTCATGTGGCTATTCTATGTACCCTCAAAGAGAATTTGGTCATGGATTAGAATTGCATGAAGCAACAAGATGATCAAGGTCACTCAAAACGACAATTTGTTGAAGGAGACCAGGTATTTCTTCGGTTGCAACCTTATAAGAAAACTTCACTCAAGGCCGAACATTGTCAGAAACTAGCACCCAAATTTTATGGTCCTTATACAGTTCTCAAGCGTGTTGGACATGTGGCCTATCAGTCAGATTTACCCAATCATTCTAAGCTCCATCATGTTTTCCATGTCTCTTTCTTAAAGAAGGTGATTGGAACTAAGTGCCAAACTCAAACCAACCTTCCCAAGTTGGATGAAGAAGGATCCATTTGGTTGCAGCCACAAGCATTTTTGGACCAACGAGAGTGTTGTCTTCATTAGTGTACCATCAAGGAAGTGTTAGTTTAGTGGAAATATACAACTCCAACAAATGCCACCTGGGATCTCGTTAACATTCTACAACAATTTCCTCGTCTCAAGCCTTGAGGACAAGGTTGATTCTAAAGGGGGGGGCATGTTAGGGACCTAACCTACCTAACCCCTCAAGTGGGTAGAATAGTATATTTCCATGTAATAAAGGTCAATATTAATAAGGCCTAGCAATAAGGAGGAATAAGTCAAATGTAAGAAGACCTAATAGAAGCTTCCACTTCTAGAAGGATCTTCCTCTAGATTGTTCTTTTGGATAGATAGATTTAGTATAAATAGGAAAAGAGGGTATGAGAAGTTTTGTCTTGGATATTATTGTAATATATCTCTTCTCTGCTGGAGGTTTCCCCCTCGAAGAGGCAAGTGAAAATTTCTCTCAGTAATCAAAGTTCTCTTTCTGGTGTTATTCTGGTATTATTATGGTATTATTGTGGTATCGTTATGATTATATCATTGTTTTTCTTCCATTTATAGTTAATTATTTTTGTTCTTCATAGTGATTTATATATGGAATACTACACATTTCAGCAGTGGAGCTTGATCCAAATCATGCAAACGTATGAGGTGGTGAGGGAAAAATCTTTGGGCATGGGGTGCATGTGATAGCAGGAAAATGTAACACTCACCTATGGGTTCCTTTGTTGAGGGTGAGTTGTACCTTGTTATGGATGCAAATGTTTCCAAGCCCACTGATTTCCTTTTATCTGTATTGTTGCTTTATTATTTTAGCTTTCTTTCTTCATGCTGCAAGGAAAGAGTTGATGGTCACCACCCTGGTTTGGTGACCAGTTAGTGGCAGTGTCACCCAAAAATATTTCACAGAAATGAGAAGGTTGGCTCATGATGAGACCCCCTTTCTCTTGGCCATGGAACCAAGAGCCACTACCCTGGATTGGTGACCATTTGGGTGGTAGTTTCATACCACTACATGTTCATGGTCATTATAGTTCGGCTCGTGATGAGACCTCTTATCCACCAACAAATGCCTTGAGTTTTTTATTCATACGTGGGTCCCATTTTCTTGCTGAGAAGCGTTTCAGTGTTTTCTCGAGGATCTCTGGGTGAAGCATCTCGAAGGTTTAAATTTGTCTCTTAACCTTTTCCAGCTACATTGCCCCCTGGGCCTTTTCCCCCTTCTTCCCATGAGGCAAGGTGCAACCCTTTCCAAGCGGGTCCTTCCCCAATGCCCAAAAATGTGGATAGATGGAGGGATAAAGATGGAAAATGGTAAGGAGGGAACAGGTGATGACTCTTCAGAGATCCACTAGGTAACAACCTATCCTAAAAGGAAACCAACTTACTAGGGCACCATATGACCTTCCCAGATTTGGACAAGGAAAAGATCATAAATTTAAGAAAACGTTATGAAATACAAAAAGATTCAATGCAACATGTTTAAATGTTTTAAAAATCGGAGCGATACATACCATGATACTCGGACTTATTACCTCATGGAGCAAGACTCATTTACATTTCAGGACCAAGCTGGTGTGATGAATATTGATGTTGGTGATATGTGGACTGCACTGAAGAAAAGAGGCGCCCTTCGGGACCATGCTTAAGTCGTCTGGCTCTCGGCACTCCATGTCTAGGACCTGTGGGCCTCGAGACATGATCTCCTTATTTATCCCTAGGCTAGGGGATAACAAGTCATATTGTTGGAAAGGATGGTGTAAGGGTGGATCCTAAGAAAATTGAAGCTATGCAGGATTGGCCTTTCCCCAAAACTCTCAAGATATTGTGTGGTTTTCAGGGTTTAACAAGATATTATCACAATTTTTTTAAGAATTATGGAAAAATTGCAACACCTCTCACTGCTCTCCTTAAAAAGAATGATTTCAATTATACTCCTGGAGCTGATCAATCCTTCCATGCTTTGAAAGAGGCTATGTGCACAACTCTTCTCCTGACCCTTCCTGACTTCAAAAATTATTTTGTCCTATAATGTGATGCATCTAGGAAAGGAATTGGCACAATTCTCATGCAATAAGGATGACCGATGGCCTTCACCAGCAAACAACTTTCAGAGCGCCATTTGGGTCATCAATCTATGAAAAGGAAATATTGGTTATTATGCATGTTGTGGATCTCTGGTGTCCTTATCTATTGGTCCAATGCTTCCAAATTAAAATTGATCATCAGAGCGTCAAACATTTTATGAAACAATGAATTTCCTCCCCATAGCAACAAAAATGTGTCACAAAGCTCTTTGGATATGATTATGAGATAATTTACAAGAAGGGAAAATAAAATGTGGTTGTTGACGTTCTTTCCCGGAAGTATGAAAATGAAGGATCCCTTTTTTCTCTCTATTTCATTGTACCAGATTTCCTCTAAGTTGCTCACTAGGAATGGTTGCAAGACCCTAAAATTTCTATCCTTATCCAACAGTTGCAAGCCAATTCTCTAGTTTCTCATGGGTACTCTTGGCACAATAATGAGCTTTGCTACAAAGTTCGTTTGTATTTCAACAAACAGTCACAACTTAAATCTACGGTTCTTTCATAGCTTCATGCTTCCCCCATAGTTGGGCATTCTAGGTTCACCAAAACCTATGAAAGGTTCAAACGTTCTTTTTTCTGGGATGGTATGAAACAAGATGTCCACACCTTTGTGGTTGAATGTGATGTCTATCAATGGAATAAGGGAGAAACATTCAAGACCCCAGGAACACTACAACCGCTCTCGATTCCGTTGGCTATTTAGAAGGATATTTCTATGGAATTCATTGTTGGCTTACCTAAATCAGGAAATAAATCAATCATCTTGGTGGTAGTTGATCATATTTCCAAATATGATCATTTATGTGCTCTCCAAAACCCTTTCATAGCATCCATGGTGGCTCAAATTTTCATGGATAATATCTTCAAGCTTCATGCCATGCCTCATGCTATTGTCTCTAACCGAGATCCCACTTTTACCAGAAAAAATTGGAAAGAATTGTTCCATCTCCTTGGCACCCAATTGCATCTCAGCACTGCCTATTATCCCCAGACTGATGGCCAAACTGAAGTTGTTAACAAGTGTCTGGAAACCTATTTGAGGTGTTTTGCATCTGAACGATAAACTCGATGGACTCGATGGTTATCCCTCCCTGAATGGTGGTAAAACACATCTTCCCATATTGCTACTCACATGAATCCTTTTGAAGCAGTATATGGACAAAATCCCCCTTCATTTCTCTCATACATGCCAAGTGTATCGAAGGTTCAGGAGGTTGACAACAATATTGTAGCTCATGAGGCCATTCTCCACACCCTCAAAAAAAAAATTTCCATGGCTCAGAGTCACATGAAGAAACAAGCATATCAAGGTCGTTCTAAATGACAATTTGTTGAAGGGGTCAGGTGTTTGTTCGTCTGCAACCCTATAAGAATAATTCACTTAAAACGTACCACTTTCAGAAACTTACTCCCAAATTTTATGGTCCTTATACAATTCTCGAGCGAGTGGGGAAGGTGGTTTACCAATTAGCTTTGCCTAGTCATTCTAAGCCCTGTATTATTTTTCATGTCTCATGCTTAAAGAAGGCGATTAGTACTAATTGCCAAACTCAAACCAGTCTCCTTGAGTTGGATGAAGAAGGTTCCATTTGGTTGTAGCCACAAGAATTCTTGGACCAATGTGAGAATCACCTTCATCAGCACACCATCAAGGAAGTGTTAGTGCAGTGGAAAGATACAACTCCAAAAGATGCCACTTGGGAGTCGGCTACCATTCTGCAATAGTTTCCTCATCTCAAGCCTTGAGGACAAGGCTCTTTTTCAAAGGGGAGGGCATGTTAGGGACCTAACCTCCCTAACCCGTCACATAGATAGAATAATATGTTTCCATGTAATAAAGGCCGACATTAATTAATAAGGCCTATTTAATAAATTATAATAAGTCAATGTAAGAAGACCTAATAGAAGCTTATGCTTCTAGAAGGATATTCCTTTAGAATGATCTTTAGAAGATAGAATTAGTATAAATAAGAGTAGGATTCATGAGAAGTTTTTTCTTGAGAATTATTGTAATAGAGTGTTTCTCTGCTGGAGGTTGCCCCCTCAAAGAGGAAAGTGAACATTGTTTCCTATCAATAAAGGTATTATTTTGGTGTTGTAGTTTCATATATTGTGTTTTTACACTGTTATTCTCTGCAATATTTCTATTTTTTACTATTATAATAGATCGGGTACCTTACAAATTCAAACATTCCAAAAGAAAATATAGATTTGTGTAAAACCAATATGCAGGGATTGATTGTCGTTGATGTGTTGCTTTCACATTCCTTAGGGGACTATGCATTATCTAGTTGGGCCTACAAATGTGTTTCTCTAATAATACACTCTTGATCAACTGATAAAATTTGCAGCAAATGATCTGAAAATACCAAACAAGTTCTAATACCAACTTGATTCGAAATATCAACAAACTATGATACCAATTCAGCCCGAAAATCCTTAGATGTCAATTAGTTCATAAATACACATAAACATTCGACCAAACTTAGGAAATTGAAGATCGACTTAACTATTTTCAAAATATCGTGTGAATATCTTACTTATCCATAAACTTCATTAACTAATAAATATAACTTACATAAATAATGAGTGCCAAAATGGAGAGAAATAGACCGCTCTTATTAATTCTCAAAATGCCAAAATTACAATAAATGGGATTACAATGCCAAATTTGATGTCACTTTTCAATTATGCTACTCAATCCCAAAAACAAAGGTCGTCACTAAATTCCTCACAAAATTCTGAGAAAAGTGAGTATAAACTCAACTATATTCCGAACCGGTGCCAAAAAAGCCCTTTTTGCATGCATAGCGAGACTATGGGTCTCATACATGACAAATTTGACTAATACTTTTCATCACAACATTTTTACATAAAAATAACATCAATATCAGATTCCTCTCGAAATTCTGAGAAAAATGAGTATAAACACCCTATACCTTTCTCAAAGAACTTAATGGCACAGAAAATGAGGCTAATCAAAACCAAGAACACCTCTTGCATGCAAAACGAGGCAATCAACACTTGGCACGAACTTATATTGCATGCATTCCAATGTTGGCATGCAAATTCATGTTCTTGGAATTGGTTTATGTGCCCATTAAATAGGCCTATGTCGGCCTAACCAACAACCGAAATCCACATTGCAACTTTAATATGTATTTATCATTTTTTTGTAACAATTCACAACTTATGGTCTAGTGGTTAAAAAATTGGTTTATGGGGGAAGAGATCATGGGTTCAAACCCGTAGACCTTCCCCCATTTGCGCTTTTGGATGTAACTTACATTACACATATAGTATGTTGGTTGTATATTTGGCTTAGCCCCGTGAACATTACACATATAAACATATAACTAGGGTCAAGGGCTTAGCCCTCAACCCTTTTTCCGGTCGATCAAACCTCCATTCAACTTTAAACAGAATCGCTCCCATATACAATTAATAACTAACCCGTGGGCATTATGGTTAAGTCGTTGTATTGTTGGTCAGGAGACCCAAGTTTGATCCTCCGGGCTCCCAACTAATTTTGATAAACACTATCCGTAAGAAGCCAATGGGAGGCTACCACGTGGCAACCTCTCATTAGCTTACTATTGCCATGTGTTTCCCTATGATTATCCCACATAATCTATACGGTCTTCCAACATATCTACCCAGTCAGTGTATGGTCAATCCCCGTGGTATCTTGGGGTCATGCCACATCATCTCCGTATGATTGTACAATCGTGCCAAATGTCACCCTTCCAATGGTGACACATGTCACCTTTTCTCCTTTGACTTTGACTTTTGACCAAACTTTGAGCACTCATAACTTTTGCATACGAGCTTTGTTTGAGGTGATTTTTGCACCGTTGGAAAGTTTGGAATATACAAGGTTTACTATTGACTAGTGTAATAATACAATTTTTATTATTTTTGTGCATTTGAAACAGGTTAGATTTTTTTATTGTGATTTATTTATGGCTTCAACATTAAATTTACTAAAGGAAAGTATCTTAACATTTTATTGGACTGATCATACAAAATGTTCTAGATCTTTTTATGGTTATGCACCATAGTGTGTATGTGTTATAGAAATATTTAGATGTTCGGTTTAAAGAGAAAGAAAACTACACAAATCTAGAGGTTGAATGTGTTAATTGATGTATTCTTAGTGTCAATTTGGTAAGCACACTATTGTGAAGATTTTCTATAGGTCCTTTTCATTTTAACATCTAGTTTGTAATCTTTTCTTGTATCCATCACAACATGCAAAAGTAAAGATATTTGATTGAATACTTGGGATGAACAAGAGTAAGTTGAAAGGTCAAATGGTCATTCAAATGTGTATAAAACTATGATTCTTACAAGTTTCATGTAAACAATTTGTTTGGTGAGCAACGAAATGAAGCTCTATCGTCTTTTGGATATGTTTCAATTAGTTAATTTCCCCAAGTACAGTTTTTTTTATTTCCTCAGGACAAAAAACTTATACATATTGGCATGAGTCTGTACTACCCAGAATAAATCTTTCATATGGGAGTTTCCTATGGTTTTGAATAATCTATAGCCTCTAGATACAAGCCTTATATTCACTTCATAGAATATGTTATCATTGTATACATAAATTTGTTGCTTGGCAACATATGTTGTCTACTAGAGTATAAAAATTTTCAATGCATATATTGTATTTAAAATTGTAAGGATCATAAGTCATCTAGGGTCATAATGTACAACATTGTTTTTATAGTGTAAGAGCACTCATTAAGTTTAAAACACTAGAGTAAATGATGTCAAGCACAAAAGAGGAAAATTGTAGCTATGCCATAGATAATGAAGCTAGTCCTCATAAGGAATGATTGATGCAAGATAGGCACCTACAAAAGTAAACAAAAATACTAGCAACAATTCCACATTGAGAATAATTTGTAGATCAAGGTTTTTGATTGCTCTTCATTCTTTGTAAGCTTCATTGAGTGAGTTTTGAACAAATGAACCAAGATATCTTTGAACCTAAAATGCCATGGATCAGAAAGTGCTCAAAGGCATGCTTCTAGAACATCTATTGCAGATTTAGATGGCTACCAACCATGAAAAATACTGTATTAGCTTTGCTAGCTATTTTTATTTCATGGTGCTCTTGATTAAACGCCAATCCCATAACCTTATACATGATAAAATCCAATGGAAATGTTGTGACCTTGCCAACCCTGCCATTGTGAAAACAATTCATTATGTTGTAGCATGCTCTATCAATTTTTAGTTTTTAGAAGAAAGAAGTGTATTCAACCAATATGTTTTCTTATATCAAAAATACAATAGCCACAGTTTAGATATACTTATAAATATTTTAGTGATAATTGTGTTTATCTATGGTTTAAGATGTATTTTTATTTATATATTTAATATGGTTACATTGCATGGTTACATTTTAAGAATTGTCAATTTGCATCATTTAGTCTTTCCAAAGTCTGAAAATTGACTGGAAAGAATTACAATTTATGGAATCATAAGACATTGACCATTAATGAATTTTTAGATTTTGATCAAATCATCTTAGGAAAATAGGAAAGGACAAAAATTGATCATGAAGAGTGTTAGCGCCACCATTTTTCTTTCTATTTAAGAGTCGGTTTTAAGTCACGTTGCGACCCATGCATCCAAACATGTGAAATCAGGTACGTAGCACCATGAGGTCGAAGCTAGGAAGTGGCCATTTGTCCCTTAAAACAGGAAGGGATGTCAGAGTCGAAACTCGTATAAGTGGTACGGGTATGTCTTTTCCAAGAGAGTCAAGTCTCGTTGAGAAACCAGTCTTTACGTGCCCAGGTCGAGTCAAGTGGTTAATGGAGATTGCATCAGCAAGTACAACAACTATTATCAGTTCATCATGAAAGCCAAAGGAATGAAAAATCGCGGCGTTCATATCATGCATTCCCAACAAACCTTATCACCTGTATCCTACACTTGGGGATTTGCCATGGAAAACCTGCAACTTGACTTGGAACATCTCATCGCCATGAATTCACTGTCCTCCAACATGATTTCCTCTCTTGTCGAACTCATTATAAATCTCAGATGTTCGACACTCTCTCCAGACGCAAAACCAAGCCCGAACTATGTTCACAATTTCCCCTTCCCAGTCCAGTTTGTTCAAAGTTTTCCCCCTGTGCATTTGTTGGATATAATGCACCCAGAATACACATTTTTCGCACCATGGTGACCTCTCAGAGTGCAAGGAAAGGCGCACAGAGAAACATAACTACAAGTTCCGAGCCCCAAAAATAATGGGATTTGTTCTCACCTGCGGTGGGCATCCCAAAAGACGTGAAAGGAGATATTATTTTACCTACAGAGAAGACTATATCAAACCATGCAGAATACAAAGAAGAGGGATTTGAACAGGAAGGGAAGACAGTAGGATCCCCCTCTCCCCAACAACAAATTCCTAGGAGAAGGGGCAGGCTGAGGAAGAACAAGAAGACCATGGAAGCGCGAGTTTTAGAAGAGTCACGGGCTAGATCTGTAGTTGAAGAACTACTCATGCGCACCATCTCGCTAGAACCTATTGGAGGATCAAGCCATGAAAATAGGAGCAGAACAAGGAGAGAAGATATCACAGGAGCGAATGATCAAGAGCCATCTCAGCAACTGAAGCAGGAAAAGCTAGCTATCGTTGAACCCTATCAGGAAAACATGGAATTGAGGCAAAAACT
The DNA here is from genome assembly GCA_000966675.3 of Picea glauca. Taxonomy (NCBI): domain Eukaryota; kingdom Viridiplantae; phylum Streptophyta; class Pinopsida; order Pinales; family Pinaceae; genus Picea; species Picea glauca. The sequence continues at coordinate 34,080 of JZKD02S0632204.1, read as the reverse complement.
AGCGACAAACACTATGGAAGTGTCAGCAGTGCAGGGTTGCGAAGGGAACATGGCATGGTTGAAAAGGCAGCTCAAAGAGGCACATGACACCATTGTAAAGATGCAAGAAGCACAAAGACTGGCGGAAGAAAGGCATACAGAGCATCCTAGAGAAGGTGAAGTGACAGAAAAGGAAGATTGCATGGATCTCACCAACGCGCAGGAAAAGCAAGTTTAGCAGGTGTTTGTTTCTACATTAGAAAGGCATAAGACAAATCTTGGCAGTTTTGAAGGACATGTTTCCCCAAATAACTATACCTTTTTTATAACAACCGTGAAAATCAAACAACCTCTTGTTGCCCACTCTCTTCCAACAAATGAACATGTAACATAAATCAGAGCTGTTATAGAAAACAACAAGCTCTTGACAGACACATGTGCGCTGGGATACCTGATCAAAGAGATACAATGACACATCTTTCTACGTATCTAAGCCTGATCGATGATCATATTTCCATGGAAAACCTAGAAATGGTCTCAAGTGAACATACGTGATTATTGTCTATTTTTGGAAAGCACCATGTGAAGAGTCTTTGGCACATGCTGCTCAGTTTTCCTAGTTTAGGGTTAGCAGTTAGGAGGTAGGGTAGCCCAAGCGACGCTGTCGTTTATATATTTCATATTTTCGATGTAAGTCAAGTTGGTTGGAAAATGTGGTAGACAACAGCGATTGTATGTAATCTGAGTTTGGACTGGAATTTAATGCAAAGGTCCTGTAACTTGACAAAAAGATTCTAGTTGTAACAGTTGGATGTATTATGCTTTCTCTCTCTGCGTATGTGCTTCCTGTTATATTTATTTCATATCTTTTTTCTGTCTATTTCGGAACGAATTTTTGAACTTACGGATTCATTGTATAGCGCCCCTTGTTCACACCACTTAGAGAAAACGTTTTCTTCTAAAGCTAACTCTGAATACGCCCACAGCGATGCTCCGAGTTACTTCCTATATTTTCTCCTACCACACATTATGGTTTCACACTGAAGGTTGTAGTTCACCTAGCTTTATCCTCTTGAGTCTAGTCACTGAGTCATTTGTCCTGTATTTTCCTCAGACCGACCCCAGAGCCCAAGTCTTACTTTCCTGCGCCAATATAACCAGAACCCATTATATCATAGGTGTTAAATCTATCCACTGCTTTCAAATCCATATCATGTGTAGAGACCGCACCATTTCTGAGAGACCCCTCTCCATATCTGAAAGGCTAGTTTCGGGTCTCAAAGTTGGTTGAAAAAGTTACCTTCATCGTTTGTTTATCAGCCAAACAGATTTACAGAGTGCCAACATTTTGGCGTTGTTGTCGAGGATGAAGTTGAACAGATTTTCCTTGGGAGAACGAAAAATGTTACAGTTTGACCCCTGAGGGTAACAGAGGGACAAACATCAATACTGGCTGAAACCCTTACCCTAGGGACTCTAGTCCAAATAGACCAATAGATCCAAGTAGCACAATTCATGAAACCTAGCTCCAAAGATGATTTACACTAGAGAGAATCCTGACCCAAACCCCTCAAAGCCTGTGTACGACCCCGAGAAGATCATGTGTAAGGCTAGAGAGAAAGCGCCAGACCCATTCTATTACCTGGACAAAATCCTATCCTTTCCCAAAGACGATGTGCAGATCATTGACGACCTTGATTTTGATGCATTCTTTGAGCAAACTCTGTTCAAGTCGAAGTCAGAAACCAATTTGGACGAGATTGTTTTCGACCCAAAAAATTTCCAAGCCCTAGAATCAAGTAATATCCCTTAGAATCTGAATCCTCCTAGATCTATGGCTGCCAGATTCGCTCCCCTCATCTTGCCTTCCCAATTTCATGACTTGCCTCAAAATTATATCCAGAGGATCAAGCTCTATGACGCTGAGGGAAATGTTTTCGCTCAGAGGCACCTGGATTGGTTTAATGATTTCATCGATTTGGAGGAGGTGGACTACGCAAATGAAAAAATGAGGTTGTTTGCATAAATCCTTTCAGGAGATGTAATAAAATGGTTCAAATCCCTCCCTCCCGCGAGAATTCAGGACTTTACCGCATTCGAGACGTCATTCCTAGATAAATGGGGAGACAAGAAAAAACCCTTTGCAGCTGCTGACATAATACAATAACATGAAGAAATCACTGGAAGAGACAGTGAAGGAATTCTCAACCCTCTTTTTGAAGGTGTACAACTCGATCCCTAGAGAAGTCAAGTTGCCCCCCAGTGCTCTGTAGTTGCGGTACATTGATTCCTTTGATAATGATTTCGCCATGTTGTTAAGAGAAAGAAGATCAACGAATCTAGATTCTATAATGAGTAATGTTTTCAAAGTCGAAGTAAACATGATGGCGTCATGGAAAATAAAACCAAGGTTCAACCGAGGTGACAAGAGACCCTAGGGAGATGCACAACCATTGACATCGCGGTCCTCAGACAATAAATTTGACATGATGATGAAGACAATGGAGAGAATTTCCATGAGAAACAAACCTGTTGCCCAAGAACAGAATGACCCACCTCCCAAAAATCAGAACCTCGGAAGGGGTCAAATCCCTCAGATCAGACAGAGAAAATAGAAAGAGCAAAGGGATCAAGGTGACCAACAAACAAGACCTCCTTTCCAGAACAAATACGTGGATGAGGATTTTGACCAGACATTCGACGACCAGATGCTTTGTTGCGATGACCAAAACCCGCGTGTGTTCTTGAAAAAGAGCGAGCATGATTGGTATATGAGAAGAAACAAAGACTTAGTGCCAGAGGCCGATGATGATATGATACTCGAAACAGACGATGCAACGTATTGGGAGACAGAGGAGTTCTAGAAATTTTATAAAAATGCCATCATGCAGTTCCAGAAGAAGTACAACCTCCAGAGCAAAGACGTGCCTACTGAGTCGCAACAAACAAACCCCATAAAGAAGCCTTTAGTGGAAACCCCTTCCACAAGCCGATCAAGTTCAGACAGTGCCACCAAGGATGTGACAGAGAAAGCTAAGTCGAAGGAGGAGGTCCCCAAGAAAGCTCCAGAGATAGGACGGGAGGCGAGCAGAAAAGAGGTAGAGAAAACTTGTCCCCCTTTAAATTTTTAACACAAGATGACCAAAATAAAAATATATGTCTTGTTCAATGAACTTATTAGAGAGGGAGAGTATCGGGAACAAATCATTAAAATGTTGAAAATTGGTGGGACCCCTGATACTCTGAATATTCAAGATGATCACCCCGCCATCCTTTTTGGTCCGCGCGTTGAAGAGACAAGTGATATCGAAGACATCCCTCCTTTCTATGTCAATCTGAAGATCCATGACATGAACCTGCATAAAACCATGTTGGATTCTGGCACATCGCACAAACTCATGCCGAAGGTGATAATGGGTGAACTAGGTTTGGATGTCACCAGGCCATACAAAGACCTTTTCTCCTTTGATTCGAGGAAAGTCAAGTGTTTAGGCCTTATCAAAGACCCAATTGTATCGTTGGCTCAAATCCCCACTAAGAACATGGTCATGGACATGGTCATCGCAAACATACCCCCAAAATTCAACATGTTTCTCTCGAGGTCGAGGGATGCGAAGTTGAAGGGCATGTTGCAAATAGATATGTTGTATGCCACTATCCCTGTTTTTGGCCATGACAAAAGGTTTTACAGAGAAGTGATGCTAAAATACATGGTAACCAACAAGACACAGCCACACAATTATCCCATATATGTCATTGACACTGAGGTGGGTTCTTCTATATTCTACAATGACCTGAGTTTCGAAGAGGAAGAACCGGTCGCCATCATAACAGTTGAAGCGAAGACTGCGTGGGAAACAACAGAAAGCGCCGACCCAAAAGACCGCACAGAAAACAGGGTGTGGAACATGATTTTTGATGGCGCAGTGAGCAGAGAAGGAGTCGGGGCCGACGTATGGGTAAGCCCCCCTGAAGCAAGAACAAATATGTGCTCATGCAAGCTCGTGTTTGAATTCACTAACAACATGGCCGAGTATGAAGCACTAACATTGGGCTTACAAGTTCTGAAATAATTGGGCACGTAGAAGATAACAGTGCACTAAGATTCTGACCTGATCATAAATCAGGTAAAGGGTGTATATCATACCAAACACCGGAAGCTGAGGGAGTACATGAATTTGTCTTTGGACCTCCTCAAAGGATTCTCAGAATATGACCTATCTACTATCCCCGGAGAGAAAAATCAGATCGTCGATGCGTTGGCCACCTCGGCCTCATTTTTTAAGATCCCCATATTCCCAAACAAAAGATATGAAATTGAGGTCAAGCATAGGCTGGTAGTGCCTGATAATATCAAACACTGACAAGTGTTTGATGATGACAAACAGGTGGAAAGATTCCTCCTTATGAGCGATTAGTTCATTAATACAAACATTGTCGAGGAATGCTGTGATGACGAAGATGAGAGCGCGGATGCACGCAGTAATGATGACCCTTTCCAAAACCTGATCGCGGGAAGGGACATAATACAATTGAAAAATAATATTATTCCAAAGCAGTTGGTGCCACTGGAAAAGTTGTTTGACGAAAATGATGTGGCTAAGAACCCCAAGATCACAGCAAGTGAAGAAGATGTGGAAGACTGCAACATCGGGACTGAGGAGAACCCAAAGATGGTAAAATTATCCAAGACACTCAGTCCAGAGGTCAAGAAGGACTACGTAAAGCTCATAAAATATTTCCCGAATGTCTTCGCATGGAGCTACAATGACCTGAAAGTGTATGGCATGAAAGTGATCCAACATGTTATCCCTCTCAAGGAAGATCAGAAACCTTTCAAACAGAAGCTGAGATAGATAAATTCCATGTTGATGTCGTTGATTGAGAAGGACGTAAAGAAGCTTTTCGACGCTAAAATTATTGTTTCTTTGAAATTCTTGAAATGGGTAGCTAATTTGGTACCTATAAGAAAGAAAAGTGGTGAGATAAGAATATGTGTAGACTTCCGAAATTTAAATAAAGTGTCTCTCAAGGACCACTACCCCCTTCCTAAAATGGACTACATCTTGCAAAAAGTGGTGGGGTCCCAGAAGATGTCTATGCTGGACGGGTTCTTAGGATATAATTAGATCATGGTCCACTCAGATGACAGAGAGAAAATGACTTTCACAACTCCATGGGGAACGTTCATGTACGCCAAGATGTCATTCGACCTGATGAACGCTGGAGCCACTTTTTAGAGGGCCATGGACATCGCGTTTGCTGATGAAAAGTACAAATTCATCATGATTTATCTGGATGACATCACAGTGTACTCTACCTCCGACAAACGACATCTCGAGCACCTGAAGAGATTTTTCCAGAACTGCAGAAAATTCGGCATATCACTGAATCCGAAGAAGTCCCACTTCGCGGTAGAAGAAGGAAAGATGTTAGGGCACATCATTTCCAAGGAGGTCATTAAGATATACCCTAGCAGGTTTGAAGGGATCCTTAATATCGACACCCTGTGCAATAAAAAGGAGATACAATCTTTTCTGAGAAAGGTGAACTTTTTGAGGAGATTCATCTCAAACCTAGAGAAAATCATAAAACATATAACTTCCATGCTCAGAAATGAAAGAGAGATCAAGTGGAACCCAGAGGCCAATAGGTCTTTTGAGGATATCAAAGTGGCACTGACTAAATATCCTGTACTAGCCAGCCTAGATTTTACGAAAGATTTCCTCTTGTTTTCATTCACCTCAGAACATACTATTGTCGACATGCTGCTACAGAAAGACGGAAAGGATTTCAAAAAACCCATAGCTTACTTCAGTCGGATGCTGCACAACCCTCCACTAAGGTATGAAATTATGGAAAAAAAGGCATATGCCTTAGTGAAAGCTTTGAAATAATTCATGACATACATTTTGCACTCCCATGTCATTGCTTGTGTACCTAGCAGTTCAGTAAAAGATATCCTGACTCAACCTGACCCGGAAGGAAGGAGAGGCAAGTGGATAGCGGCCATGATAGAATACGATATTGAAATCAAGCCTACAAAGCTGATCAAAGGTCAGGGTCTTGAAAAGTTAATGGCACAGTCAGAGTGTGACACTATAGACATGAATTCCATCCTTGATCTATCGAAATACCCCCAAGAAGAGAAAACTATGTAGGCGCCTCACCAATTCATTGATTCGCCATGGTACATGGAAATCATTTATGTGCTGGAGAATCTCCAGGCCCCTCCGGGTGTGAGTAAGACTAAGGCTAGATTTCTCAAGATTAAAGTGGTTAAGTTTTGCATCTTGGACAACTCACTCTACTGGAAATACCCCGGGGGAATATTGCTGAGTTGTTTGCTGGAAGACGACACAAAGTGGGCCATACAATAATTTCACAAAGGCAAATGTGGAGGACCAATATTGGAAAACCACCACACACAAAATCTTGAGGGAGAGATATTACTGGCCTACAATTTTTGCTGACATATATAAGGAGGTCTCTAGCTGCCACGAATGTCATATTTTCGATGAAAGAAGAAAGATGCAACACCTGTCACTAAATCCGATCTCAGTCGAAGCACCTTTCATGCAGTGGGGTCTAGATTTCATAGGAGAGATAAATCCACCATCCTCTACGCATCACAAATGGATACTCATGGCCACCGACTATTTCACGAAATGAATAGAGGCGATCCCCACGAAACAAGCTACCAACGCAGTCATCATCCAATTCCCGAAGACGAAAATATTGTCGACGTTTGTGTGTCTCGTTAAGATAATTACAGATAATGCATCTGCATTCAAGTCTAAGAGGATGGATAAATTTTTCTAGGATTATAACATAACCCTGGGACATTCCACGACATACTATCCGCAAGGAAATGGGTTAGCATAATCCTCAAATAAGAGCCTAACCAGGATCATCAAAAGACTCCTACAAGAAAACAAGAGATCCTGGCATAAAAAGATTATATACATGTTGTGGGAAGATTGGTTTACCACCAAGAAGTCTATATCAATGTCACCTTTCCAGATTTTTTACAACGTGGATGCAATTTTCCCTACTTCACTGGGACCACCCGTCAGGAAGTTGTTCCAAGAACAAGAGGCCGAGCCAAATTCTACGCAGAGGATAATTAATCAGCTAATTCACATGCAGCAGGTGAGAGAGAAGGTGTATAATCTGTTGCAGCTCCATCAGGAAAAGATAAAGAAATCCTTCGATAAGCATTCTAAGATAAAGGATTTCTGGTTGGGTGATCTATTTTTGAGATGGGACATGAGAAATGAAGGTAAAGGGAAGCATGAAAAGTTCAACCACCTTTGGACGAGTTCGTTCAGAATCAGAGATCATAGAGAAAAAAATGATTATTTTCTAGAAGGATTAGATGGAGAAAGTTTTGATTGGGACCCTGTAAACAACAGGTTCCTCAAACATTACCTAATGAAATAATATCTGTTTGAGTCATTTGTCATTGTAAATAGTCGTTTTATTTTGCATCGAGTCAATAGGTCAGTAGAAAATTGAAGCTAGAAGTGAAGGCCCTAAGTTTATGCTGAAGTCTTAGAAGTTGTGCCAATAGGTTTAGTTTGTTTTCCATTCATCAGTTATTTTTCTCAGTGTCTAGAGGTCAAATAAAGCCCAATGGTCAGGCACCTGGACTACTGTTCTTTGCTACCTCACAGGGAGGACAACATCCCCGTTGGATCCAGCTATTAGCGCCACCATTTTTCTTTCCATTTAAGATTCGGTTTTAAGTCACGTTGCAACCCATGCGTCCAAACATTTGAAATCAAGTACGTAGCACTGTGAGGTCGAAGTCAACAAGTGGTCGGTTTCCCATTGAAAATGGGAAGGGATGTCAGATTTGAAACTCATATAAGTGGTACGGGTATGCATTTTCCAAGAGAGTCGAGTCTTGTTGAGAACCCAGTCTCTATGTTCCTAGGTCGATTCAAGTGGTTAATGGAGATCGCATCATCAAGTACAATAGTTATTATTGGTTCATAATGAAAGCCAAGGGAATGAAAAATCGCGGCATTCGTATCATGCATGTCCAACAAACCTTATCCCATGTATCTTACATGCGTGGATTTGCCATGGAAAACCTGCAACTCAACTTGGAACATCTCGTTGCCATGAATTCACTGTCCTCCAGCATGATTTCCTCTCTTGTCAAACTCATTATAATTCTCATATGTTCGACACTCTCTCCAGTTGCAGAACCAAGCCCGAACTCTATTCGCAATTTCCCCTTTCCAGTCCAGTTTTTTCAAAGTTTCCCCCCTGTGCGTTTGTTGGATATATTGGGCAAAAAATACACATTTGTCGCACCATGGTGACCTCCTAGAGCACAAGGAAAGGCATGTGGAGCAGCAGAACTGCAAGGTCCGAGCCCCAAAAATACTGGGAGTTGTTCTCACCTGTGGTGGGCATCCCCAAAGACGTGAAACTAGCTATTATTTTACCTACAGAGAAGACTAGATCAAACCGTGCAGAATCTGAAGTGGAGGGATTCAAACAGGAAGGGAAGACAGTAGGAGCCCCCTCTCCCAAAAAAAAAATGCCTCGGAGAAGGGGCAGGCCGAGGAAGAACAAGGAGACCATGGAAGCGCGAGTTTTAGAAGAGTCGTGGGCCAGATTGGTAGCTGAAGAAGTACTCATGCATGCCATATGGCTAGAACCTGTTGGAGGATCGAGCCACAAAAATAGGAGCAGAACAAGGAGAGCAGATATCATAGGAGTGAATGATCAAGAGCCATCTCAACAACTTAAGCAGACAAAGCTGGCTATCATTGAAATCTATCGGGAAAACATGGAATTGAGGCGACAGTTAGCGACAAAGACTACGAAATCATTAGCAACGCAGGGTCGCGAAGGGAACGTGGCATGGGTGAAAAGGCAGCTCAGAGAGGAACATGACACCATTGTACAGCTACGAGAAGCACAAAGACTAGCGAAATAAAGGCATACAAACCATCCCAAAGAAGGCGAAGTGGCAGAAAAGGAAGCCTGCACGGCTCTTGCCAGCGCACAGGAAAATAAATTTTAGCAGGTGTTTGTTTCTACATTTGAAAGGCATAAGACAATTCTTGGCAGTTTTGAAGGACATGTTTCCCCAAAGCACTATACCCTTTTGATAACGACCGTGAAAATCAAACAGTCACTTTTTGTGCACTCTCTTCCAGCAAATGAGTGTGTAACATAAATCAAAGTCGTTATAGAAAACAACAAGCTTCTGACAGACACATGTTCACTAGGATACCTGATCAAAGGGATACAATGACACATATTTCTTTGTATATAATCCTGACCGATGATTAGATTCCCATGGAAAACCTGCAAACAATCTCGAGTGAACAACATGATTATTGTCTATTTTTGGAAAGCACCATGCAAAGAGTCTCTGGCACATGTTTCTCAGTTTTCCTAGTTTAGGGTTAGCAGTTAGGAGGCAGGGTAGCCCAAGTAGCACCCTTGTTTATATATTTAATCTTTTTGATGTAAGCTGGGTTGGTTGGAAAATGTGGTAGACAACAACTATTGTATGTAATCTGAGTTTTAACCAGAATTTAATGCAAAGGTCTTGTAACTTGATGAAAAGATTCTAGTTGTAATAGTTGGATGTATTGTGCTTTCTCTCTCTGCGTATATGCTTCCTATTATATTTACTTCATATCTTTTTTCTGTCTATTTCAGAACGGATTTTCGAACCTGTGGATTCTCTATACAATGCCCCTTGTTCACGCCACTTAGACAAAACGTTTTCTTATAAATCTAACTCTGAATTCACCCGCAACGACACTCCGAGTTACTTCCTGTATTTTCTTCCATTGAAGTTTGTTGCTTGCCTAGCCTTATCCTCTCGAGTCCAATCACTGAGTCATTTGTCCCTTCTTTTCCTCAGACCAACCCCATAGCCCAGGTCTTACTTTCCTGCACCAATATAACCAGAACCCATTTATCATAGGTGTTAAATCTAGTCATTGCTTTCAAATCCATATCTTGCGCGGAGACTGTGCCATTTCTGAGAGAGCCCTCTCCAAATCCGAAAGGCTAGTTTCGGGTCTCAAAATTGGTTGAAAAAGTTGCCTTCATCGTCTTTTTATCAACCGAACAGATTTACGGAGTGCTAACAAAGACTATGGTAAAAGACATAAAGAATATTTATTACTTCTCAAATTGTCAGTTGCAGACGCATTATCTCCAGAGGTAATAAATTCCACTGTAACATTTTTCGTATGGACGAATATCAAGAATATGTATCAATCATCAAAATTTGGGCAAGCATTTTATTTGAAAAACCATGTGTTTTCCATGAAGTTGCAAGAAGGAGGATCAATCTTTGAATATCCATTGCAGTGAAAGGATCTCAATGATCAATTGTTTGTTATTGGGAAGCCAGTAGACGATGAGGATATGGTTTCTTTAGTGATGCAAATCATTCCACCATCATTTGATTCATTTTTTGAGTCGTTGCATCTACTTGGGGATACTCCAACTCTTACATTTGAAACCCTATAAACATTTCTTCTACATAAAGAAAGGAGACTAGATAAGACTAAATCATCAACTTTGTCCACTATAGAGAGTGCATTTAGTGCACAATACAAAGGTGAAAAGAAACAAAACAATGCTAACCATGCAATCAAGAAACCTAAATTCATATTTTATTACTGTGATAAGCCTAGACACTTCAAGAGAGATTGTCGGAAAAGATAATATGACTTGGAAAGAGGTTAAAGGAAGTCAATACATGCAAATGTTGCTAAAGGAGATGAAGAAGAAGCAGTAGGTGAGTTTGCATTTGTGGCATCACAAAATAAATCATCAAAATCTACAACTTGGTATTTTAATTCATGTGCATCTCGACATTACACATGTCACAAGCATTGGTATGTAAATTTCATTGAAGATAAGAGCCATAACAAATATGTTTCTTTAGGTGATGATTAGACTCACTATATTAGAAGATACAGGGATGTTTGTGTCAAAATGAAAAATAATTTAAGTTGTACCTTCAATAAAGTTCGACATGTTCCTGACATGAACAAAAATCTTCTATCTATTAATGAGATAACCAAAAATCCTAATCTTTGTGTGAACTTTCAAGGAAACAAATGTATGTTTTATTCTGTTCATGATAACAAGGTGATTGTTGTTACAAAAAAAACATATGCACATGCTATAGTAGATAATACCAATGTACTTTTGCATGAAAGGTATGGACATCTAAGTTATCAACATTTATCTATACTTAGTAAGACTAATATGGTGGATGGTCTTCCATCCATTCAGGGATGTCAAAATGTATGTATAGGATGTCAACTATAGTAGAGAATACCAATGTACTTTGGCATGAAAGGTATGGACATATAAGTTATCATTATTTATCTACACTTAGTAAGACTAATATGGTGGATGGTCTTCCATCCATTCAGGAATGTCAAAATGTATGTATAGGATGTCAAATGGGAAAACAACATCAACAATCATTTTTGTTGTGAGCCAAAAGAGTTTTGGACCTAGTACATGATGATTTGCATGGTCTGATGAAGACACCCATAGTGCTTGGAGTAAATTGTTTGATCCAAGTGGATATTGGTGGCTACCCACCTTTTCTAATTGACTCAAAACAATTTTCTGACAATTTTGGTAATTTACTATTTTTGGCAGTTTTGGGGGTCCTGAACTTTCGGAGCCGTTTTGAGTCCCTAACCAACGTTTTTTGGTAACATATCGATCGCAAAATATCACCATGATATTTTCTACCAACATTTGTATTCCTCGGATAGATATTTCTAACAATGTATCATACGCGTCAAACAAAGATAGTATGCCAAAGTTATGACCCTGGGAAATTGATGTACCAATTTACCCCGATGGGGCCCATAATACTTTTGGCGCTTCATCTCCTAGGGTTAAGTTTTTGGATGTCTAGGGTTTTTGAAATTCTTGTTTATTGTAAAAAGGCCTTCAGAGCCTCATTGTAACCATCTTCTTGTGAATGCGAGTATCTGTCACATCTCTTCTCAGAGATAAGTTACCACCATTCTAGCGAGTCTTCCACTCTATATTTTTACAGTCTCTGTACATTTCTTTCATTAATAGAAATCATGTATTATTTTACCTCTGTGTTTATGGTTGCATCTTTGATACATTTCTGTTATATTATTGGATATCCATGATATCTCTGTGCATTTCTTTATTATATCTCCACTCTCATTTCATGCCAAAAATAATCCAGATCATTGTTTCCTATTGTTGGTTGATGACTTTTGTTATACACCATTTTGTTGCACTTTTCTAAGTTTTGTAAGTGTCGCATTTCACTTTGATAAGTGTCATAAGTGTTGCACTTCACTCTACTCGGTGTCATTAGTGTCGCAAATACCATGGTCCATTCTACTAAGTGTCACAACTTATTTTTTGCACTTTTCCTAAGTGTCGCCATGTCAACACCATGCAAGAATGATCCATTACATTCCCTTGAGCAACAAGAAGAGGAAAATGCCTTTAAAAACCTGCAAATTTGACCTTTTTCACTCAGTCTTGGATTTGTTTGACCATGGACGCTCCCTTTCCCATGTTGGGGGAACATCCATACTCCTTTTCCAGTAATATGGGAGCATCTTGGATGCCATGTCCACCTCTCTAGGGGAGTTTCCATGCATATTGGGTCAAACTCCATGATTTTAGGGGGAATCTTCGAGGAAGTTCTGGATAGTTCTTGTTTTGTTTTCTTGTTTTCATCAAGATATGGTTCAAGTTTTCTTCCATCCTATCTTGGGAACAAGTATAACCATGAAGATAATTCATATCCTACCTTATCCTCAACTACACTCCTGGTTTATCCTAATAGTTATCCCTTCCTGCATCTATATAACCAAGGCATTCAAAGTGAGGAAGGGGATGGATAAAGAAGTATATCAAACTTATGATCTTGTCAAGGAGAGCTAAACCTTTTCCTTCTGTGGAGTTGAACTAGATTCATGTTCAAGGGATGAACAAAGAATCTTGAAGGATTGCAACAACATCTAATGGTTGTAACATTTTCATGCTTTTATTAATAAAATAACTTGGCCTATTTCTCTTAAGATTTCTCATTCACTTCGTGTTTATTTGATTTCTTTTCTTAAGTTATTAGTTGGTAGGGTTGCTATTATTTAATCATAGATGGTAGTAGGAGAAGGTTCCTTTGTTCTTGCAGGATCGACTTCGTGAAGGGGCTGCTTGGATTGGAGCTCAACCATTGGAGCGTCAAGGATGAACATCGAAAATCAAGTACACACACCTTTTATCCTTCTCTCTCAACCCTCCCGCAAGAAAATAGAATGGTTTGTTAGGAGGATGTTAGTGTCCACTTGTTAGATTATGTCTCACTTGTAGGGAACCCAACTAAGGGGAACTCAACCTATCTGCGAGGGGAGAATTATCACAACACTTCTCAAGGAAAATGTGGGATTACTTTCTGAATAAAAAAGTCATATTGTTTTTCAAATTTTGTAGAATGAAAACATTTGGTAGACAAACAAACTGGAAATAAAGTCAAAGCTATAAGATCTGATAATGGAGGTGAGTTTGTTTCAACTTAATTCAAGGAATTCTATAAAAGAGAAGGTATACACAAGCAATATGCCACTCCATACACTCTACAACAAAATTGAGCCGTGGAAAGTAGGAATAAGATAGTTATGGAGATGGAAAAGTGCATGGTGCATAGTTGGAATGTACCATATCGATACTGGATTGAAGCAGTAAATATTGTGTTTTGCATGCTTAACAAAATTCCTTATAAATTTTTAATAATAATATTCCCAAGGAATCATGGTTAGGTAGAAAACCTTTTATGAGTAATTTTCATGTTTTCGGTTGTATTTTTTTGCATGTATTCCTAAGGAAAAGAGAAGTAACTTAGATGCAAAAGGAAAATTATATATGTTTGTTGGCTACAGTGAGCATGTTAAGATCTAGAAATATCCCCATGTTATGTATAAAACCCTTTATTAAGCCCTATATATTGAATTATTACATTTCTAGTGTTATATTTGTATGTAGGCTAGAACCCTTCATTGCACCCTTTCATTATAATTGTACCCTTTGTCTCCTATATATATACTAAGGAGACCTAGTCTTAGGATCATGATATCTCATATCATATTCTCTTTTGAATTGGATATACTATAAAAGGATGTGTCCCCCTCAAAGTGGACTATATTCATTGACTTCTTATCATTTTTAAGGTGTTGGATCATAACATTTAGTATCAGAGCTTCAATCTTAGGGTTTTGTTGCTTCAAGCAGGCCATCTTGGAATTTTCACTATAAATTTTTTTATGTGACGCTTCAAATATAAAAAATGAAGGTTAATGAGGAGACATATCCAAATACATCTAGTAAAAATTTCAAGTTCTTGTTCATTGTACTTTCATAAATATATCCTATGGAAAATAGGGTTTTTGACTCATCCTGAAATCCATTTTAAATGTGTCATCTTGGAATTTTCACTATAAGTTTTTCTCTGAGAAGTTTTATATAGTAAAATTTTGTGGAGAATTAGAAAACATAGTGAAGTATGTTTGGTCCAATTTTCAGGTTTTGAGTTGTTATATTTTTGGAGATATATTATGTGGAAGTTGGGGTTTGTGACTAGTCCTGAAATTCGTCTCAAATGAGTCACCTTTATATTTTCGCTATAAATGAATTTTAGCGAAGTTTCAGAATCCTAAGGAGACACAACGAATTATATGTGAAAAAAAAATAGAATTTGAGTCATTATAATTTGTAAGATATATCTTGTGGAAGTTGGGGCTTTTTACTAATCTTGAAAATAGTCTTAAACAAGTCATTTTGGTATTTGTGTTATAACTATTTTTCTATGAAGGTTCAAACTGTGAAATTTTTGGGAGTTTAAAAAGTCATCTCAGAGTACTACAGGACAAAATTTTAGACTTGGAAGGGTTCAAATTTCATATATATATCAGGACAAAGGTCAACCATCTAAACATAGTCCAAATTAGGGTTTGAAAGGTACGTAACTTATGATTGGCATAACCTTTGATTGGAAGATCTATTTTTGGTGATTCAAAACTTATGAAAAAGAGGAAAAAGAGGAGAATTATTATTTTCTCATATGGCTCAGAAGGTTCCTCCAAAATTTACTTCACCAATTAAACCTCCAGAGAGCTCAACCATGACTCAAGAAGAAAAAGATGAAATTTTTGACGAAATTGAAAAGGTGGTAAAGAACATGAATGAAAATATGGAACATATGGAAAAGAATATGAATGAAAATATGGAACATATCTGACATATGGAAAATAAGATGAATGAAAATAATGCATATATGGAAAATAATATGGATGAAAATAGATATCAAATGGAAAGAAAGATGAATGAAAATCGGGAACATATGGAAAATAAGATGGAAGAATTTAAAAAGCCCATGTATGACACATTATTACATACCCTGGATGAGAGACTCCCTAAAGGAGATAACAATATGCAATGAAATCATGAAAATGTAGAAGAAATAAAGATTGAGTCTCAATGTCATTATCATTCATTAATCCAATATCCACATCATCAAGGCTTCAAGTCGGCACCAAGGAACTACTTCATTCTGAAGATCGATATAAGGAAGTTTGACGGTAAATATCCTATAACATGGATATTCCTAATTTAGCAATACTTTGATCTACACCAAGTTCCAAGCTTACAAAAGGTACCTATTACATCCTTGTATTTAGAAAATGATCAATTTGTTTGGTATCAATGGCTTTGTGAACGAAAAAATAATTATATTATCTCTTGGTCCATTTTTACAGATGAATTGGTATCACATTATGGGGATATGAAGAGAAATACATTATTTAGTCAATTGATAAATATTTAACAAAAAGGTCCAATTACAAAGCACATCCAACAATTCCAAAAGCTCAATCCCATGGTATAGAACATTCTTGAGGATATTTTTTTATATCTCTTTGTGGGAACTCTAAAGGAGAACATTCAACATGAGGTGCATCTCTTTGAACCTAAATCCCTAGAGCGAGATTTTAGTATGGAAAGGGAAGTGGAAAAAAAAATATGGCTACTAGAAGGGTGGCCTCTAAAGACCATAGAGAGAACCATGTTCCCTTTTCTAACCTCAATCAACCGACAAGGTTGACACCTCAACAAATGGATGAAATAATAACAAAGGGACTATGTTTCCATTGTGACAGTTGTTGATCCTGAAATATGCTAAGTTAAAGTATCTTTCTCTCTTGTATATTTGTTCCTACACTTAGAAAACAAAATTGTGGTGGGTTCATGAATCATATTGTAATATTTGTTTCCCTAAAAGTGCACCTTCTTGTTTCGCTCTCACCAAAATGCACCATACCTACCCATACTTTGAATTTTCTTCAAGTATTTCACAAGGTCGCGCATTTTGTTTCGTAAGTCTAACTCTCTGATGTCATCATAATGCACATCAATCTTCCACCACCCTTATTTCACACTATACTTATAATTTTTTTTCTTCATCATGGGTTGATTGTTTATCTATATTATATTTAAAGCTATGTCTGTCTGCTTTACAACACTTAGTCATTTTCAAGATTTCACCTCATTCTAAATACTCTAACACTTAGCCATTTTAGCATCCACCACAGAAGTGGAGATATTGTCATAAGACTTTTGAAACAATTTCTTTATGGTTTCCTGTCCACTTTTGGGTACTTAGTCATTTTCAAGAATTTCTATCGCGGGTCCACGGGGTTTGGCCTTGGCTCATAATATTTTATATTTCTTTGTCGATCCACTGTGATTGCTCATATTTGTGGCACATTCCCCGAGTAACATTAAATGTTGAATATTACGAAGATCAACAAGTGGTTAAGTATTGAAGGCTGCATTTAATGGATATTTTCTCAAGACCATCCTTAATAAATTCAAAATTAATTTCGCCTTAATCATTCTTTCCAAAGAAAAGCTTCAAGGTTTATTATAAAAAAAAAGAATTTATTTGATATTAACATTTAGAAACACTGTACATAACTCGCCAAATATTAAAAAACACGATGGCCAGAAGGAAAGAAATCTTTTGTGAAGATACTCTAATTACATTTGTGCGAGAAGACCCAAAATATCATTGGTCAAGAGCTTATATGTATTATTCTACATTTTTGCCTCAAAAAACAAATATTGATGATATTTGGATATCAAGCATTTCTCAGGAAGGATGTGTCCCAAAAGTTTTTGACGCTACATAACTCATTTATTGGTGCACATATAAGTATGAAAAGAATCAAATAATCATTCAATTGCAGGGACAGACTCCAATTTCTCTTGGGCCATCTACTTCCAAAAATATGTTGAAGCTACCTTACCCGACCATGACATTCAAAGTTGATGAAGCTAAAGAATTTATGAAAAATAGAAATGGAGGTAGGGACCTATTGCTGCAGTATCTAGAAGACCCAACGACAATGCCAGAGGATCTATCGATTATACAGGTCAGTCAATTGAGAAAACCATATAAATAAATGACATGGCTCCTAGATAGGGTTCTTTCCCAAGAGTCAACTGCTACAGTTCCTCATCTGACTCTTTTTATTTTATATTTTTCTATCCAAGAAAAAGTTATTTTCGATTGTTTGAAAATCATCTCTTTTGAAATATCATTCCAGTTATCAAAATTTAGAAAGAACAAGAAGTTCTTTATGTTTGCATACTTAATATTTTCCATCGCATACTTTCAACTATTTGAAGGTTTGCATTTAGAAAAACAAGTTAATTGCAAGCTAGACCATGTTCACACATGGTACCCTACTTTGTGGAAGCATAAAGCAATGTACCATTTTTATGAAGTTTATGATGCATTTGTTTTTTCTTTCAAGTATTTGGAAATGGTACTTCGAGACTATCATTGGATGTAGAAAAAATTTTAGACAAAAGGGGAATTTTTTAGGCAAATGAAAACTACATTATCATTAGAGTTTAGTACTCTAGAGAAGCCCCAATTTATCTTTTGTTTTATGTTTCAGACAAAATGTTTATAATAGAGCTTTGTAGACAGTACCAGTTTTGGGAACATTTATTTTATGAGAGAAAGAAAAAGAAATTCATCTATTTACCATGGAAGGTTGGAGAAATTACACTTAAAAATGATTCAAAAATTGATGAATAATCTAGTTTGACCAGTATAATCTGAAGATAGAAAATGAAATAAATGGGTTCGACCCCAATCAATATTTTATGAATCACATGACTTCTGTAGGTTTTAGTGTATCATTTTCAAGTACATATTTGTTTGGAGAAGAAGAAGATGATGAAAACCACCCTGAAGTTGTTTCAGTGGGAGACCTTGAAAATGTTGTTAGTACAAATGAAGCACATAGACAACACATAAGGGTTTTAATGAATGAAGCACGAGATCTCAAAATATTTCTCAAAGAAGCGACACACCCACGAAAAATCCCCAAGTTGTAATTCAAGAACAAAATAAATCTTTAATTGAAAATTCTAGTGACGGAGATGACCATGATCCTCCGAAAAAGAGTCTTGAAAGACCTCACAAGCTCGCAATTAATAGTAAGAGAAAAGATAGGAAAATAAATGAGAAGAAAGTAAGCTCATACTTGATTATGATGATGCACTTGAGGATATGGAACTGGACGTGAATATCGAAGACAGAGAATTTCCAGATGAAGAACCAGGGATCTAAGAAGTGAAGAAATTGCAGCAAAGATGGAAACACAAGAACTAATCTTCTATGAAGAAAAATCCTTAACTCTTCACAATGTTTTATTTTACAAAGACTCCAAGAAGTTGGTTTTGGAAAGACTTAATTCAAAATGAAAGAAGATTCAGGAAAAAACAAATTCAGAATTCAATTTGAGAGGAGTTTTACCATAAAAAAATTCCAAGATTCATAGAGCTATTGTTGATGCTCTAGAAATGTCAGTGGATGAAATGGAAGAAGAAAATGTTATGCTTAAATAAACGATTAAAGAGATGGAATATTCTTTAATTTCACCCCCAATATTTTCAAGTCCTATTACCATGGTTCAACCTAGGAAAATTTATGACAAAACACCACAAACAAGTTCTAAGCTAAAGGGAACATCAAGTCTACTTGCCCTGGTTAGATGATATGTAGGAGAAAATATAAAAAAGAGAATGTCTATTATCTTAGAGGCATGGGATCTGGAAATTAGTTTTGTTTCTTTTGGTTAAAGAATTACCAATTTAAGAGAGTACCTCCACATCGACCTCAATAATGATGAGAGTTTCTACAAGGATGTTGTTATCACATTTGTCTTGAAAGTTTATGGAATGAGTGAAATGAAAAGGAAAAAGGAAGATTTCCCATCCCCTACACGAATTAAGCAATTGAAATCATGTTGGCTTAAAAGAATTAATGTTTTAAAAGACATATTGGTTGATGTTGACACTCTAAGTGTCAAAAATGTGGAATTGTATTTTAAATTGATTGAATTAGATTTATCAGGAACTACCAGAGAAGTCCCAGACCCTAAATTAATTATTAATTCCATGATTATGATGAGAGATCAATTTGAATAACACCTTGAAATATTAAAAGGGGTATCAACAGAGAAATTCAATAGTATCACCGAGTACACAGAACATGAAGTAGAAAGTTGGATTGTAATATATGTCAATAAAAATGAAGATATTGAGGACATGCTTCATCAACTTTCAATTGACTTAAGAGAATTAGAAGGTACACCATTTGATATCAAAGTCAGACAGGAAATAATCGTTGCATCGATGAGAGAATATATCAGAAATTGGTTAAAGCAAGCTTTAATCAAGATAAATGAACAGGATCAGGTGGAAGTGGTTGGTATCGGTCATGAAACTGCAATCCAAGATCATTTAAAAGGAATATCAGCAAGAAAATAGAAGAGAGAACACCATCACAGTGAGTAATATAGATCACATTCTTCCAATTCTTTTCTCTTCATGTTTAGAAGTCATCTAGTTGTGTTTTATCTATCCCAAGAAAAAATTGGTTATGTTTTTCTTGGGATAGATAAAACAAGATGGGAAACTTTAGACCAAGAAGAAGAAAGAGAGATTGCAAGAAGGAAAATAACACAATCTATAAATTGAAGTTGGAATCATACAAGGGCCAATAACAAGAAGTAAAATAAAACAACTTCAAATTCCAAAAGTTGGAGAAAGTTCCACCACTGAAAAAAAAA
>JZKD02S0632204.1:0-13889 GCA_000966675.3 Picea glauca | reverse complement strand
AAACTGATAATGGGTGACAAACAAGAGAACTCTAAGAATCATGAAGAAAGAAATGAAAAACAAATAATTCCAAGAAGAAGAGTTAGAAATAGCCTATCGACACATAGTTGTAATACCCTAGGTTCAAGTTTATCTTTCGACCAACAAAACCCACCAAACATCGGCCCTTTCGGCATCACCTGCTTACGTAGATGAAGTCTCACCTGAGGTATGTATTGGGACTGCAGAAACCAAGTTTCTGCAGTGTTAAGGGGACGAGAGGTTATGTTCCTATTCATTATGACTTAACTATTTATATGTGTGTTATTCTGTAAAGGTTCTTGTTCAGATACTTATGCATTATTAGATTAATATTACCATTCTATTTCCAATTATAATATAAAATCATTACTGTAACCATCCAAACTCTTGCTCCATAATCACATGTAAAGCAAATCTACTTGAACATGCATTCAAAAAATTTCCTAAGCACAACCACATAAAAGAAACAGATTTCGGTATCGTCCTTTTAGCATTCATTCATTGATTATTCTCATCAACAAAATTTTACATTTAATAACTCAGGAACCCGACAGACTCGTGACATACTCTCAAAAAAATTACTCGACAATAATCAAATGGACGAACAGACTTCTCAGGAACTAAACTTATCACTCGGACCAATCCAGAACCCCACATAACAAATTCTACAATACTACTCGATAATAATCATATGGAGGAACCCTTATTCTCCCAACCCATTACATATTTATATAGAAATCTAGGGCTAAAAACCCTAATTTGTTCATCCCAAAAATACCCCATTACAATGCATACTTTCCTTAGCTAACTAGTTGTTCGGGATACTTTTTCATCTGCATGTTTCTTTTTGTTGTTCTTCGATTTTTGGAATGTCAGGAAATCCTTCTGTCATGCTTTATTCTCTCACTTTCTTCTCTTTATTTATCCTCTGTCGGCTTTATTAATTTGTCTGCGTGGTGTCTTCTTTCTGCGCACTTTCCTGCTTCTACGCATTTTCCTCCTCGATGCACCTCAGTTGCGCACTCCCTAGATTTCCTTCTTCTTCCACACACTTTTCCTATACTTAGTATTTTTCCCAAAACTATATCTGAAACTATAAAAATATCTCCAAAGCTTCCTATTGAACAAGCCCCCAACACTCACGTGTGGCTCATCCTAAGCCATGCAGACTTGTTTCCTACTCTTCCATGCCACAATGAAGTTTTGAGAGGAATCATTTGCTACCTCCACCTCTTTGATGATTACAGCCTCTATTTTTGTTATCTCCTCTGCCCCCTGTGTGGTCAAGTTTGTAATTTTGTCCTCTGCTTCAATCATTTCCTACTTGACCTTACCTTGCACAGTGGCCAATTCCCCAATTACCCTCACTACTTCTTCCTTTAGTGGTCCCAGTCTTTGTTGAAGGATATTTTTTTGATCCCTCATCTTTTCTACCTCTATGTATGACTACCTCTGAGCCAAAATGGCTATCATATTCTCTACAGGTGGAAGTCTTGTTATCTTCTCTGAAGCTTGATGTGCTCTTTATTATTCTTCTCTTAAGCATTCTTCCACAGCCTTCATCTCTAGGTCTTCTACTAACTCGATCCATATATGTGTGCTCTCCTCACAGAGTTTGGTGCATTCTCTTTATACTTTCTTGATATTGGAAATTGTTGTCATTGTCATTCTCTCCCTACCTTCATGCACTTTCGGTGGAATTCCTGGCATGCTCTGCAATTTTAAGTCCTCAATCTTCTCATGGAAGCCCTTAATGACATCACTGATATTTAACACTTGTTTTTCCATAGTAGCTTCTACTATTATGGGGACTTCTGGGATTGCTTTATATAATTTGTGTACAACTGCTTTGGTTTTCTACACTATTCTTTTAACTTCATCCTTTTCCTTTAATGCTTTCTTGACCCTCTCCTCAGCCTCGTCTTTATTCTTTATAACTTCTTCTACTCTGCCTTCAACTTCCTTCTTTTATTGAAGTGTCATGTCATACTACTCTTGTAATTGGGCTCTTACATCCCTTATTCTTTCCAAATATTTGTGTTCTTCCTCTCCTTTGTTCTTCATTTCTTACAACATTCATGCTTGCAATTCTTGCAGTCTTTGCATGGGAATCCTTGATACGACTGTATTGAGATATCCCAGTGCAATTACTTTCTCTTGTAACTCGCCTGTTGGAAACTCCATCACATATATATCAATATACAAGGTTCTATGCCTTGTTTTTAGTTGTGTCAAGACCGGCTGCATGCTTTTTTATTCTCTCCTTGGCACCATGCTTTTCATGTGCTATTTCGTGATGCTCATTCCTTCCAACATCTATTGGAGTGCTGCCAATTTCTCTTTCACTCTATGTTGTCACTCCTCTTGCTTCTTTGTGGCTTCTTCTATAACTTCCTCTACGACGTCCCTTACCTAGTAGCCTATGTGGTCCATGTCATCACCAGTTAAGGTATACACTGGGGTTGCCTTATGCGCCTTGGTTTTCTTGCATGCATTTCCTTCTTGTTCCTTCCCCTTATCTTTTATTTTACCTCTTGTTGTTGGAACTGATTGTTGCTCTTTTGTTGTGGATGGTCCAGGTTCATCTCCTACGCCATTGTTTTTCTCATTCCTCTGCTAGTCATCTAATTCCTCATTGATATTATCCTGCTCTTCTCCCTCGTCTGAGTGCCCTATTTTCTCTACTGGGATTTTCTATCCCTCTTCCTAGTCATTCACTATTGAGCATATATCCTTCAATGTCGACCTATAGTGGGTTGGCAATCATTGGCTCATCGTATCTCTCTTGGCATGCACATACATGTGGTGCATGTATTCTTTAAAATTTACGATCTCCTTATGTGTCTCCATCGTCTCTGTTGATATGTGCAACGTATGCTCAACTAGATATGTGATGTTTTCCAAGTATACATAAAATGTAGCATTATTTTCGTTATGTCTTCTCTTAATAATTGAATTCCATAAGTTTTCATATCTCCCAACCATATTGCCTCTACCTAATATGTGCATATGTTGATAATACCCTGGTTCTTTCCAACTGACCAGTGCAATCAAAATTAAAAACCATGTGTAATGGAACTATGTGTCTTTTTCCTGGGCCTCAATGCAATCCTGTAAAAATTGGTTTACTAAAAAGGTAGCCCAGTTAATCTGAACCCCTTCAACACATTTATTTGCAGTTACAGTGACTACAGTTGGGACTTCATCCTTCCTATACTTGTGCAACAACTTATAGGCCAACACCTGCATTGCAAACCGAACATTGGGGTCACTGATGTTTTTCACGTCCAGTCCCCTCTTTCCCACGAAGGTTTGGAATTTTTCTTTCATCGCTTGTGAGAGTACTCTCTCTCCTACCTTATTGAATAAAAGGGTCAGATCATCTCTTGCATTTGGTAGCCCCATAATTCTTGAAATCAGTGCAGTATCAATCAATATTAAAGGATCTATCCATAGTGTCCCCCGATGGACACAAATGAGAAACACCTTCACACACACATTAATCTCCAAGTTGATCTTGAAATGTGGGATTTCCAAGAGGTTCAGGATGCCTACCCTCTCCAATCCCATCACCCACTCCTATGTCTCCAATAGGATTTCTCTTGTGCATGGTACGCTCCTTCTGTGAAAATATTTTTATCTTTCTAACTCCGAGAATTTATGCTCATCAGTAATGTCATGGTCCATGAACTTCAGGTCGACCACGTTGTTGAGCATCTCTCCTTCAATGCTTACACCAATATAACTTGTGATTTTGGGAGCGAGTATTTCCTATTTGTTGGGACGTTGATTTACGACGAGTTGTCCTTTCTCGGTGGGAGGTACTCTCTGTGGAAACTCGCCTGTGACATTGAAGTCGAAGCTCTGGTTACTTCCTCGACCTCTAGTGTATTTATTGGGCGCTTCGACTATTTTATGGATGTTTTTGATGGTGCTCCAACCTTTGGCAGGGCCATCTATATTATGCGTATGATTCCTTAATGGGCTTTGCATATGTTCTCTGGTAATTGTAGCTCAACTCTAATGCACTCATATTCTCTCTAGTTTTCTCTAGTTCGCTCACTCTTGCATGTGACAATGATTTTGTCTTACTGATCCTTCACCATTTTTGTGCCTCTGTGCCAATTGTGCATGTATCTTCTCACCTTAACTACCTTGTCCAATCCGCCAACGTGGTCTATGAGTTGTTAAATAAATGCATCTTTATTACCAAAACCATCGTGTGATTTTTCCCTTGTACTGCCAATAGTCGTAATTTCTGGCAGCTTTTACCATTTAATATTATATGACACCTTTATGACCTATCACTCCCGCTTCACAGTCATCATTTATGTGCTTTAATGTTTTTAACAGTCTTGTGATTGATAAACTGCGTAACGGTTCTTATTGTTGCATCTGTGTGCTTTGCAATCTTTCTCTTTTGTGTATTGTCTTCTAAATTGGCACAGTTCCATTATGATGCATGATAACCATTCCTTCTGCACAATCTCCCAGGCTTTTTTCTCTATAATATTTTTATTTTTGATCTATCTACTTTTTATTTGATTTTCTTCCCCTTTTCCACTTTTTATTTGTTTTTCTGTGTTTTTCCTTCCTACTATGGTACAACTACTATAATACATGTGTTCTGGCACAACCCAGATTACTGTGCAAACTGTCAGTTGTCTCTATAGAGTTTCAACCAACTTCCATTCACCATTCCTCCAATGAGTTCTCCATCCAGGGTTTCCAACTGCACAACACTTATCTCTGTTACGTGTTGAATTACATAGCATCCTAACCAGTACATTCTAAAATTTCCTGGATGTTGCATGAAATTTTTGTCATAGAGTAATACCAGATCTCCCACATGAAACTTTTTTTGTTTTATGTGTTGATCATGCCAAGCTTTCTCTCTAGCCTTCTGAACTTGTTCATGAAAACCTATGATGAATCGATCTTCCTCAAGTTGTACTAAATGTTCCAATATCTCCTCTATTGCGCCAATGTCTTATAGCTCAGTGATTGATGCAATGCGCAGGCTAGGTAGAATAAACTCCATTGGCATCACTACTTCCTGGCCATAGAACAATCTGAAAGGTGTATGTCCTATCAAATTTTTACTTGTACTCTGATAATCCCATAACACTGCAAGAACTCTTAAGTCATATTCGTTTCTCCCTACGTTGCAAATTTTGGTCAAGGTATTCTCCAAGATTTTATTGAAAGCCTCAACTATTCCATTAGCCTGAGGATGATATGGGGTACTCTGTTGATGATGGATTTGGAACTCCTCAATCCATGTTGCAATTGTCTTATTCAGAAAGTGTGTGCCTTGATCACTGAGTAAAAAGCATGGACTTACAAACCTTGTGACTATATTCTCAAACAAAAATCTTGCAGCAGTATTTATGGTGCAATCTCTAACTAGGGTTGCTTTTGACCATCTTGTCAAAAACTTTGTCGTAGTGATGATGTACCTTGCCCCTAATCTTCTTTCTTATGGATTGATTGATCCTACAAAGTAAATGTCCCATTTATCAAATGATTGCAACATAACTTGTGGATTTAAAGGCATTTCATCCCTCCTAGATGGCTTTCCCACTCTTTTCCATGCATCACATGATTGGCAATATTCCTTCGCATCTTTGTGAAGTCTAGGCCACCAAATCCCTACGAACAAAATATTTTGTGCAATTTCTCTCCCTGCATAATTTCCTCCTACAATCATGTCATGTGCTTCTTCTAATATCATTGATATTTCATGTTCCAACACACAACGTCTCAAGATTCCATTTGCATCCAACTTGTATAAATTCCCTGCAATCAATTGATAATCTGTTTCTTTAACTACCAGTTGTTTCTTCTATGCCACTGTCATCTATGATGGAGCCATGCATGTACTTAGAAACTGTATGATGTCTGAGAAGTAATCATCCACCATATTTACGGAAAATAGTTGTGCATCTGATAAGCTATCATCTAAATTTACAGTATCTTCTTCTGATAGTATGCACGATAGATGATCTGGCCCTGCATTCAGCTTCCCTGGTTTCACTATAACCTCGAAATCATATTCTTGAAATAATAGTAGCCAGCATATTCTCCCCCCCAACATTGGGTTATTGACTATGTATTTTAATGCAGAATGGTCTATGTGCATATTAAAGTGAGACCCCAACAAATAATGTCTAAACTTCTATAGTGCATAGACTAGTTCCAATCCTTCTCATTATGTGGTAGTATAATAATTCTCTATTGTGGAAAACTTCCTACTTTCAAACACAATTGGGTGATCTGTGTCTCCCTCCCCTAGTTGAGATAGTATTGCACCCAACGCTATGGAGGATGCATCTACTTGTACATGGAAATCTTTATTCCAATATGGAAAGATCAAAATCGACATGATTACCAGTTTTTTCTTCAAGGTGTCCAACCCCTTCTAACAGTCCTCGTTCCATTGAAACTTTGCTTCCTTCTTCAGTAACTTTTCCATCGGTGTTGTGATATATGTGTAGCCATTAATAAATTTCATGTAATAGCTTGTATGACCCATAGTTTCCCTCATTTTGCTGACTGATGTAGGTGGTTCTAACTCCAGAATGATTGTAATCTTGGCTATATCTACTAGCAATCCATGCTTGCAAACTACATGTCCCAAAATAATTCCAAATGGTGCACAAAATATACACTTCTTCAGGTTCAGTGAAATTTAACACTATCTACACCTATCCAACATCAGCATGAGTACTTATATGTGATCCTTCAGTAGACTGAACACAGTCCAATCATCCAAGTACACTTCAAGTAACTTATGAATAAATTCCTTAAATGTTGCTACCACAACTCTGGAAAATATCGTCGAGGAATTCTTCATTCCAAAGGGCATTAATGTATATTAATAACTCCTCGACTCTTTCGTGAAAGTGGTTTTGTGTCGATCCTCCTACGCAATTTTTATATGATTGTACCCAGAGAATCCATCTATAAAAGAGTAAGTTTCTTCTACACCTACGTTCTCCAGTACCTCATCTGTGAATGGTGTTGGAAATGGATCATGTAAACACGCGTCATTCAACTTCCTTAGATCCATGTAGATCTTGATTCCTCCTATGTTTTTATCTTGCACTACCATTGGATTTATTCATTCATATTCTTCTAAGGGTTCAATAATTCCTACATCCAACATCTTGTCTAGTTCATATTTCACCTTCTCTTTGTAATTTAGATTTATCCTGTAAGGCCTATGTCGAATTGGCTTAGCACCTAGCTTCAGTGGAATCTTCATCTCACCTAAGTCTCCAGTTATCCCCTTCATTTCTGAAAATGTCATTGGGAATAGGTCTTGGTATTCTTGCAATAAATTTGTGATCTTCTCTACTATCTCATCGCTCCAATAATCTCATATCCACGCAAACTTGGGATTCTTTGTTGTCCCACTGTTTACCTTTCACATCTTTATCGATTATGTGTATGTGGCGGACTCAATATCTATCCCTTCCACTGCTCAATCTCCTTCTGTTTCATGTACTTGTACATTCCTAGGATATTCCTCATTATATTCTTCCTTAACCACATTATAGCATTCCAATAACTCATGGACATTTATATTGGCTATGTGCACTCTGCATACTAATAACATTTCCATAGGCCCCTCTTCGGAGAAGATACTAGTTCGAATCACCTGTAGCACTGCATCCATTTATGGAGATTCATGTTCAAATGTAAACGTGACTCTGAACCTCTAGACCAACTCTTTCCAGCGTGTTGTCTCCCTACTCATTTCCAATTCCAAATACCAGTTCTTGGAATTGTGTGCAGTGTGTGTATAAATTTGTGCATACATTCTGTTTTCGATACCGAACTCCATAAATCCCTACACTACTCAACATGACTTTCTGGGTCACTTTCTCCTATATACTTCTACTCAATGTTTTCTTCCTCAATACCAAACCTTATTTGCATTATTATGTTGCACTATGACCAATCTTTCATCCCCTCTGTGTGTAACCCACCATCTGGCTGGAGTCTCTTTTAGGACAACATCTAGTGCTAACAACCTTTGTTGTTTGAGTAAATACAACTCAAATTCATTTACAAACATGCTTATATCATTTAATCCGTCATAATTGGGTGGATAACATAGCTTTGTTCCAATCCAGTGCAAGGATTGGTTTATACATGCACATCATCTAGTTGACACTTCATGCATCCTCTATTGCCAATGTTCTAGACCTTCTTCTGAATCTAATTCGCACGAACTAATACTTCTCCAACTCAACGCACCATCTGTTGTCGGGTTGACATAATCCTCCATCCACACAGTCATGTTATATAAGTTGTCAATTTCATTTCCTATGGCTTTCTCTATGTATCTCTTTCCTTCTGGGGGATCAAAGGGTGCAGTAACTTTCAAATCCCCAACCTCAAATATCATCTCCCTCTTTTTCAAGTTAATGATTGTATGGTTATCAAAGGACCATTCTAGTCCCATTAGTGTTGGATGTGGTTGATCGTCGTCCACGATCTCAATATCTTCAAACTCTACCACACTATGCACCCCATCTATGCTCACAGGTACTCATGTCAAACGACCAATCATGACTATTTTGTGTTGATTCGTGAGCCTTAACTGAACGTGAGACCATACTAATTTAGGTTTTCCCATCATCTCGGACCCCAAGTCCAAGATGAAATTATCCA
Source organism: Picea glauca (assembly GCA_000966675.3). Classification (NCBI taxonomy): domain Eukaryota; kingdom Viridiplantae; phylum Streptophyta; class Pinopsida; order Pinales; family Pinaceae; genus Picea; species Picea glauca. The sequence goes on along the minus strand of JZKD02S0632204.1, from coordinate 5,186 downwards.
CATCATACTCCCTAATCTGCATACTGAATCTGAATTCTCTATTGGTTATCTTCCTGCACAGTACATGATTTACCATCCTTTGTGTGATAGGGGTTTCCCTTCCTCTTGTACAATGATCAATCATGTCATATAACATACTGAGCACAGTTTCATCTTTCATTATCTCTACACAACTCCTCAACAATTTTGTTAGCGTGCTTACCTTTCCATTTGGTTTATTTGGCACAGTGTGATCTTCTACATGAGGTGTAGATGATGTTGAAGCTCCCCAATCCTATCCAAGTACTTATTTTATTACTCTTTGATATGTCTCATTTTCCTCCTACGGATCAAAGGTTGGCATAGGCTTTGTTGACTTCCTTACACATTGTTAAATCTACTTTCCTCCATTTGTTATATCAGCTCATGTTCTAGCTCCTTTATGCGTAACAACTGCTATTCTTGGTCCTTCGTTCCATTTTTCGGCTAATATCTTCTGCACATTCTAATTTTGATTCTAGTTTTGGTTACCTGTGGCCTGCCATTTCGCAACTAGTTGAGGAAAATATTATGTTGCATGAGCCAATGCTATGCAATATGTGCATGTTGTACATGGATTCAGGTAGTCTCGGGCCAAGTGTCTTGGTTTATTACAATTATAACATATTATCGGTCCTCTTCCTCCTCTCCCAAAAGTTCCTCTGCCTCGACCTCTACCAAAGTTCCCTTCGTTTCCAACATTGAACCCTCTTTGATTAATGTATTATAGACCACCCCCTTCTGTTGCAACATTATCCTCCTGAATCATGTACATATATAATGTGTGCTCCCTCATTAAGTCGAACGCATGGAAATCCCTCTCTTCATGTCCTACAGACTTGCAAAAATTACAAAACAAGTCCCCTTGTGTACTCTGGTACTTTTGTAGTAATGGAGACTTAGTTGGATGATGGCCCCATGTGTTACATCTCTCACAATACCCTCCTCCCGATAATGGATTCGGTGCTCCAATTTCCAAATACTACGCAAATTCTGGGCATTAGTCCTTGTGATGGTCTTCAGTTATGCACTTGGTACACCAAAATTGTTCTTGTTTCTCCTTTATTTTTGTAAGTTCTTCCAGTTGAATCATCAATGCAACCAATTACATATGAACTTGTCTCATTCCTCCATTGTCTCCTACATGGGATGAATCCAATTTAATTGCAATTTCCAGTGCCTCGGGCTACGATGCAACCTTTTATTGAATCAATGGCCTACGAATGTGTGGTAGAAGCCCTGCAATAAACCATTCTTGATGTTTTTGATATGGGATCTGGAAATTCAGTCTACCCATCACATCCTTAAATCGATGATCAAAATCCCATATCGACTTTGTTTGTACATGTTTAATCTCCTTCAATTTTGTGATGTGTTGTGACTCTGATTTTGGCTTCTTGAACTCTTTTAGCGATGCTTGCCTTATCTTTGCCAAAGTCCTAGCCTGTCCTACAAGTGTGATACTATGCATCTTCATATACCATACTAGTGCATGACCTCTAAATGTTGTCGTTAATTGCACAATATTCACAGCCTCATCCTATATGTTCTTAGCAGCCCAATATTTTTCACAGAAAAACAATGTTGTTCTGGGTCCTCTGACACAACTCCTTGGAACAAAGCTAGGCTAAGAGTATTATCTACCCATTCCATGTTTCTTTGTGTAGTCCCTCCTCTTGGTTATGTTGGTTGACTCATATTCTAACTCTAACTCTGCGCACTACATCCAACGTTTTGATTTCTACTACTTTTTCCTCCTTGGCTAACTACGATGGATTTTGACAAGTCTTAAACTGTTATCTCTTATTGTGACGATGCACACAGGGTCGTGGATTCCAAAAAATAATCAGTCTGAGTAGGACTTAACAATTATTCTATTACTAGACTAGACTAGAACTCCTCTTCTTCTCCTCCTATATATTGTATCTCCATGCTTTGTATTGTTGTGCAAGGTTCTCTCTCCTCTGGCTCACTATGTGTCTCATCTTTCCCAAGCCCAGTATTTCACCTCTTATACCTCCTTCCTCTGCGCAATACTCCAAACTCATAGTCTTCCTCTAGTATACCCTCTTCTTGCATCCTTGGTCCCTTCCTTACTTCTTCTTCACTTCCTTCATTCTCTCATGTTCTCAGACTATCCTCTTTCCATCCCCCGGTTCCCCTATGTGCACGAACCCGTTTAGTAGTCAGATTGCATTTTCATCATGCACTTGTCACACAAAAACATCTTTATCCATGTACCCAACGATTTCATCAACCTTCTTCACAGACCCTTGAAAATGTCCCTTTCTACAACACTATATGATTTGATACAATCCATTGCAAATTTTGTAATATATCCTCCTAGTATGCTATCCAGCCATAAATAAAATGCACGAGTAATTGGGTTACTTACAGAATTCAACTGTCTTACCAACTCAAGAGTCCAATTCCTCGGCGCTTCCTTTTTGTACCTTCCATTATTCTCCACTAATATTTCTAGCCACTCAGTTAGAATAATTGGAAACTCGCCAAAGAAAATTTCATGCAGTAATATATACACATACCTTTGTATCCATTGCTTGTCACTCATCCAAGGATTTTTTTTCTCTTGTCAAGCAAATTCCCATTCCTCCCTTTCCAACCATTCTGATATCTCCTTCTTATTCAGCCTCCAAAACATTCCCATAATTTCAAATTCTAGGTATCGGCAATGGAACCATTTGTTGACACTACGCACGGTTGTAAGACCCTAGGTTCAAGATTATATTTCGACCAACAAAACTGACCGGACACCGGCCCTTTAGGCATCACCTGCTTTCACAGATGAAGTATCACCCGAGGTATCTATTGGGACTACAGGAACCCAGTTTTTGCAGCGTTAAGGGGACGAGAGGTTATGTTCCTATTCATTCTAACTTAACTATTTTTGTGTGTGCTATTCTACGGAGTTTCCTCTCCAGTTACTTAGCCATTATTAGATTCATATTACCATTCTATTGCCAATTATAATATAAATTCATTACTGTAACCATCCAAACTCGTGCGCCATAATCACATGTAAAGAAAATCTACTTGAACATGCATTCAACATATTTCCTAAGCTCAACCACATAAAAGACGCAAATTCGATATCATGTTTTTATCATTCATTCATTGATTTTTCTCGTCAACAAACTTTTGCATTCAAGAACTTGGGAACCCGACAGACTCGTGACATACTCCCAACAAAACAGCTCGACAATAATCACATGAAGCAACAGATTTCTCATGAACTAAACTCAACACTCAGACCAGTTTGAAACTGTTGGAGTTACTTCACACACACCTAAGATTTATTTTTCCTAAGGTTTTTCCTTATTTGTTAGTCATAGTTAGTCATTATCTAGTCTCCTATATTTTAGGGGAGAATATTCCACCTGGAGAATATTCTCTCTCAGTTGACACTTCAGTTTGACTAGTTGAGTTGAGTTTAGATGTTGCATTGGTTTTGTCACCATGCAACATTGGGATAATCACCAGCTAATGCGCACTTGCCTTGGTATCATCACCAGATTGGCACATTACCCTTGATTTCCTAATTTAACTCCACACTACTCTTTGTTCAGTTAGTTAACTGAAGACTAGTTGACTAGTTAACTCAACTAGGTGGCAGTTCACTCCCGTAAATGCCTGAGAGACTAGACTAGGTGGTAGTTTATTGCCGTAACTACTTGTGTGTGTCCAGATCACTCTAAACCACCACTATGGATCATTAGTTACTCATGTATCCTATATTTATTGTAAATTATTCACTCTTTGAGTGTGGAATACGATTAATGAGAATTCTTCCATTCTTTCTCTCATTCTTCTTCTTTCTCCAATTCTCTCTGCAAATGTGTGTATTATTATTTAGCTAGATATATTCTATGCAATTTCAACACATTTACATGGTATCAACGCTGATGGGATGCTAAGCAAAATCTCCACCAAATTATTTTTGCAGGTATTGAAGATTGAAGACAACAAAAAGATGGATTATTCACCAGAAATACTTCTCACGCCTCATAACTATTTGGAATGGAAGCCAAAAATTATTCTTATGCTCAGATGCAGAGGCTTGTACCAAATAAATATGGCAATGGAAGTATAGCCTGATTCTGTCGATGAGAAAAATGACTTTCTCAATAGATAAGATATGGTCATAGGATGTATCCTCTATTTTATTTCTCCCGAAATTCTCCATTAAGTATATGATGACTCACAAGAATTCACTCCAAATTATTTATGGAGCATATTGGAGTTTTTATTTGGGAATAAGGAAGAATGCATGCAAAATGTTGACAAGATAGAGAATGTAGAAAAGCCACTGGAAGATAAAGCATCTCAGTTTGAAGAGCCTTCTACACAAGTATCTATAGAAATTTGTATTCCATTAATTGAAGATGATGTCTACTCCATTTCAGATTTTTTTTTTGAAATTCATGTAGAATATATATGGCATGCATCTCAGGAGTCACATGCAGATACTTTTCCATGCACAATGCATGCATCTCAAGAGACAAAAAGGGAGCCGCGCACATCAGACTCAATTATGATATTTTATGAGCACTATTTGTAGACACAAATTGGATATTTGAATTCCTCTCGGGAAAATATCCAATTTCAAAAAAAAAATCGTCCGAAACAGAGATCAGAAAGTGAAGTTATGATGTTTTTAAAATCAACAAAATTTCAGCATTTTTCCATAAACGGCCGCACAGTTTTCAAAATTTCATCCAAACTTTATTTGGATATTTTTCATTACAAGAAGATAAAGTGGATATGTGTGGAAATATCAATGGTGCATATACTTCATCAGATCCATGCATACATCTACATCTTCAACAAAATCTTCAACGAGCACAAACTTGCACAGTTGTGAGGTCTTCTTGGAGTGAAGGACACGGTTGGTTAGCAACTGTTGTTGTTCCTTCTCAGTTTTTTTTATGCATTGTAATTTGAGGGGGGGGGTTCCCATGAGGTTTTCCCTCTTTCCTCGTTTATTCAGTGTATCTTTTGTATTTGGGTACTAATGCAGGCACCACCTGCTACATCGAAGCAGATCTTCGATTCCGCCATTTACTGTACTGGAATCTTTCTTGCATACGGTCTTCATCATTCTTTGACAGGGCTAAATTTAGCTAACTGTCACTAACATTTGCTCTTTC
>JZKD02S0632193.1:0-15715 GCA_000966675.3 Picea glauca | reverse complement strand
AAAAAAAAAAATCCCAAGTGGACTCGACCCCATATATTCCATACTCCTCTATGGAACTGTGCTCCCAATAAGTTTCCCACCAATGTTTGACATGGGGGAGAGCTTTAAGGAGTGCGAAGGTAATCTTTTCCCTGTCGAAAAATTATGTACAAAGAAATAACCTTCTAACAGATTTAACCATTTGTCTAGGGCATCCTCATCTATCTGACCTTTAAATATGGGAATATCAAAATTAACTTGTACCTTGAAAGGAGAGGTGCTTCCAAAGTGGTTGTTTGATGAATATGCACCTGTTGCTATCGACAAGCGTTGAAGGATGTGGGAAAAATTCTCCATCATTTCGTCCCTTTGTTGCGTGAGATCTTGCTCAAGCAACAGATTGATAGAATTGTCTGCTCCATCGTTTTTATTTTCTTTTGCCATGGAGGGTTTCTTGGGCATGCGAGAGTGATTGTATTCAAGAGAGACAAGCTCGAGACCCAACTTGTTATGCTTGGACCTCGTTGGGGACATGCACTGAAAAAAACAATCAAGAGCAGCCTGCTCTGATACCACTGATTTGGATTATTTTCGGCATGAAATGAGAGCGGAGATATAATAAAGAAATATACAAAGAAATATCAGATATCCAACAATATAACATAAATGTATCAGAGATGCAACCATAAACACAGAGATACAGTAATACAATTTCTATTAATGAGCAAAAATGTACAAAGACTGTAAAAATACAGAGTGAAAGACTCGCTAGAATGGTGGCAACTTATCTCTGAGAAGAGATGTGATGACTACTCTCATTTGCAAGAAGATGATTGTTACAATGAGGCTCCAAAGGCCTTTTTAACATAAGTAAAATCCAAAACCCTAACCTTAGAAGATGAAAAGCCAAAAGGTTTATGGGCCCTGATGGGGGTAGTTGATACGTCAACTTCCCGGGGGAGTAACTTTTGCATACAATCTTCGTTTGGGGCGCTCGATACACTATTGGGAAGGTCTAACTGAGAAGAACAATTTTCAATTGGTTTAGATTAGTGCCTTTGGGAGCCCCCTGGACCCCAAATCCCCAAAAAACGTCGTTTAGGGCCTCAAAACAACCCCGAAAGTTTGGAACCCTAAATACTGCCGAAACTGCCTAGGTGGAAAACTGTTTTTCAAGCCAGTGGAATAGGTGGGTGGCCACCGATATCCACCTGGATCAATTGAGCTATGTTAAATATTGGGTTGTTAGGAGGAGAAGGGGTTCCATTATTTTTCATTGTATCTTGTTCCATAGCTGAGAAAAACATATAAGAGTGGTAATTTGTGAGAATAACAGAGGAAAATAGATTTTGTAGCTACCATGCATGTCGCAATGTCAAAGACAACTCCATAGAGAGTGCATCTTTCTTTACTCTTGCATTTGAAGAAAATAGAGCAAAATGGCCTCACCTTCTGGGTTTTCTCCCGTATTGGGTTTCCCAGGTCATATATTGTGTTTATTTGTGGATGGTGTGTGAGTATTTATTTATGTTCTCTATTTTTTGCATTTAAGCTATTTGATACATTTTAAGCAGAAAACTAGTAATTAAAGAATCTGAGATCTAAAGGAAATTAACCTTCACAATAAATATTTTAGTATTTTATTATATCTATTGTGACTAACTGTCTAGTGGAATATCCACGATAGTTTATAGAACATGTTGGTATAAAAGCGAGGTTTTTTTAGGGTATTTGTGGAAAGTTATAGGGATCTAGGAAGTGATTTAAGAAGAAATTCATAGAACCCTTGTCATGGTCGACGAGTATGTTCATAGTAACCCTCAAGATCTAGTAGAAGAGATATTTGCAAGGTTGGAAGCATAGGTTGTCAATATCAACCAAAATATGAACCTCCTCGTGGTGTCTCTAGCAATCAACATTAGAGTTTTTAGAGAAGTTGGAGGCTCGAACTCAGAAATTGGATCAAACAGGAAACTAGGGGATAACGAAGACATAGAAAAGGAGTCATGGAAAGAACCCAAGAAAGATCAGTCGAGTTCTAGTACCATAAATCCTTCACAATCTTTATTCGATATGGAAGAAAAGGTGGACATAAATCCATACTAAGGTAAGATTGATGCATTAAAATTGAATCATTGGTTGTAACAACTAGAAGTCTATTTCAATGTTCTCCATATAGATGAAGATCAAAATATATCATTTTCCATATCGAAGTAAGAGGGCGATGCTTTAACTTATTGGGAAAGTCACATGGAGACAGTTAGGTTAGAGGGTGTTCCCCTAATAACTAAGTGGGAGGATTTCAAAATTCTCATTAAGTCCTAGTCCTATGCTATTGGGTATGTAGAGGACCAATGGATCTGTTGGCATTACTTTAGGCAAAGGTAGGGGTAGAGTGTACAATAGTACACCACTAAGTTTAGAAAGATGGCCATCATGTTGAGTATCTCTCCCAAGAACCCAAATGTACTACTCAAGTATATGGGGGGTCTACATAGTCATCTGCGAAAGAAAGTGATGATTTTCAAGCCAAGGAAAGTGGATGAGGCATGTGTACAAGCACAATATCTGGAAAACACGGGCCACAAGAAACGACAGCCAAGCAATTCTAAGCAGAAAGAGCATGAAGAAGCTTCTAAGGAGGGGAAGAAGAAGTGGAATGGGGGAAAGGATAAGAAGATTCCAACTATTGCACATTAGTGAAAGGATCCCAACAACCATTCTAACCATTGCAATATTGATGGGCACACTAAGAAAAAGTGTTGGAAACTACATCCAGAGCTGAACCCGAATAATCATAAGAATGGTGCAAAGAAAAAGAATCTTCTAGCCACATATTCGAGAAATTAGATTGGAAGAAACTCCGATGTGGATGAGGAGATTGTATGCACATCAATGCAGATGGAGGTGAGTCTAAGTAGCCTTCATCACAAGGAATAGAAAGATATGACCAAACTCTTCCACATCAAGATCCAGGTCAAGAAGACCAATATAGATGCTTTGTTCGACTCTAGTTCACAAGCTAATCTCATAGCAGTAGATCTGGTCAACAAGATTGGATTGGAGGTTCATGATCATCCTAGCCAATACCCATTGGGATAGGTAAACAAGGATGTAGAGATCAAGGTAACAAAACCATGTAAGATTAAATTTCTTGTAAGTGTTGATTTTATTGATGAAGTGGAATTGGATGTAGTACCCCTTGATGTATGTGGAGTAGTGTTTGGAATCCCCTACATGTATGTGAGGGATGCAATCTTCATGTAGAGAGTCAACTGGTACCAATTGATCAAGGATGGGAAGTCCTACATCATTAATGCACATAAAGGCAAGTCGAATATCTCACTGGTAAGCGCCAACCAAGCCAATAAGTTGATCAATTTCAGTAAGAAATATGTTTTATTTTTTTTAAGAGAAAAACAGTTGGATGGTGAGTCAATAAGAGCAATGGAATCCCTAGAAGTGTAACTAAAGAGCAGAAACATCAATTGGATGAGTCGATACAAGCATAAAGAGGAGTGTTCCAAGAGCCAAAAAGCTACCACCAAGAGGGAAGTGGAGCACAAAACACAGTTATTGCCAAACTCCCCATTGTTAAATTTTGGGTTGTATAGACAGTCCGTTATGGAAGAAAATGAAGTGAAGAAGCAGTTGCAACAGTTGTTGGAGCATGGTGTGATTCGACCAAGCACCTCACTCTGTGCTTCACCTATCATAATTGTACCAAAGAAGGACGAGACTTGGCGAATTTGTATCGACTATAGACCATTGAATTAGATTACACTAAAAAATCGGTACCCTCTACTCAAGATCGATGATCTATTAGATCAATTGCAACATGCAAAATATTTCACCATGTTGGATCTCAAATCGGGATACCACTAGTTACGCATCAAGGAAGAAGACACCTGGAAGACTGCCTTCGAGACAAGGCAAAGTTTGTATGAATGTTTGGTCATGCCATTTGGTTTATGTAATGCACCAAATACATTTATGAGACTAACACATGATGTATTACACCCATATCTAGATTCATTTGTTATAGTCTATTTCGATGATAAATTGGTTTATAGTGCTACGTAGGAGGAGGAGCATGTCTCACATCTCATGTAGGTGTTAGAGACTCTGAAGAAGCACCAACTACTATCTAACCTCGAGAAATGTGAGTTTTCTTAGTCATCTTTGGTGTATTTGGGGTATGTGATTGGTGGAGGGGAGCTCAAGATAGATCTTGCAAGATGAAGGTCATCATGAAACAACTAGTTCCTACAAATGTCATTGAAGTTAGGAGATTTTTGGGGGAAGCATAGTACTTGTGGAAGTTCATAGCTTCATTTTCAATGGTAGTTGCACTACTCCACACCATAACATGGAGTGGGAAGAGTTTCCAATGGGGTAAGAATCAACTAAAGGCTTTTAATGAACTGAAAAGAAATATCAATCAAGCAACAATTCTCGCATTACCAAACTTGCAAGTGGGTATGTCGTGGGAGGAATTTTGATGCAAGAAGGAAGGCTTGTATGTTATCATGAAATATTTCATGGGGCAATTCTCAACTACTCTACCTATGACAAGGAACTCTATGCTCTAGTTTAAGATGTCGAGAAGTGGAAGCACTATCTAATGGGAAATGAGACCATCATCCACACAGATCACCAAATGCTACAATATTTGCAAGCCTAAAGTAAGTTAAAACAAACTAGATATTACAAGTGGATGGGAATTTACAACAGTTTCATCTAGTCATCAAGTATAAGAAGGGAAACACAAACAAGTTGGAAAACATGCTTTCAAGGCCACCCACATCGAAGATTACAATTTTGGGAAATCTGATGCACATGGAGCCTTTTACCCATGATGCATACATAGAGGCATACATAAAAGATGAGGACTTCAAGGAGCTGTTTCAATAGCTACAGGTCCAAACTCATATAGAAGAAGGTGATGACAAGGATGACTATCATTTCTAAAATGGGTTACTCTACAAGATTGAGAAGTTATATGTCCCTAAAGGTGAACGACTGCAACTTATCAGAGAGGCTCACACCTCCAAGGTTGCAGGACATTTTGGTGTTGGGAAGACAATTGCTAACTTACAGAGGTATGTGTACTGGCCCATAATGTAAGAAGTTGTAGCATGATATATCAGAGGATGTATACTTTATTGTACCAACAAGCCCAGTAACAGGAAGCAAGGTCTATACCATCCCTTACTTGTACCCACTTGACCTTGGGAAAACATTTCCATGGATTTTGTGGGGGGTTTACCAACAACTAGGAAGGGACATGACTATCTATTTGTGGTAGTCGACAGGTACAACAAGATGTGCATTCTCATGGCTTGTAAGAAGACCATCAAAGGAAAATAAGCAGGAAATATGTTCTTTGAACAGGTCTGGGTGCACTTTGGGATACCAAAGAGCATCATCTCAAATAGGGATACCATATTTCTCAGTACATTTTGGACTACATTATGGGAGAATATGAACACTAAGTTGAAGAGATCTACAACATTCTATCTACAGACAGATGGGTAGACAGAAGTAGTCAACAAGACTTTGATGCAACTTCTAAGGGGTTACAATCAGAAGCATCCAAAGACCTGGGATGGAAATATAACATACATACAACACTCTTATAACATAGCGGTCCACACTTCTACTGGTAAGTCCCCTTTTGAAACTTTTTTGGGTATTTGTTGCCTTCACCCTTGGATGTTGTTTATGGACAACAAGTAGGAGTGAGGGAAAATGCCATGGGAGAGGCATTAAAAACAAAGAAGTTTGTTGAAAATATTAGGCAGATCCATTTGCAAGTACATGAGACACTGAAGAAATCACAAGAAAGGTACAAGGCACGACATGATCAACATAGAACAGAAAAATAATTCAAAGTGGGCGACAGAGTTTGGTTACAACTGAATAAGGAAACACTACAGGGTCATGGTAAGAAGATCAAGGCTCTACGGTATGGCACTTTTGAGATATTGGAGAAGGTGGGAGATAATGCCTATAGGCTCAGTCTACCCCCATACACGTGCATTTACTTAGTAGTAAATGTGGAGAATCTCAAACTCTATGAGACATCCATGTTGGATCAGAAGAAGGAGCAAGTCCTGCCTTCCATAAAGGAATCAACATCAGATGCTTTGGTAGAGTTGGTAGAGGACAAAATTTTGTAGAAGCGGTCTAGAACTACAAGACATGGGCAACATAACCTTTGGCAGATTGGGTTGAAAGGACAACTTCTAGGCAAAGCAAAGTTGTACTCAAGGGAGAAGGTAGAGGAAAAATTTCGTCACCTCATTTAGTAAAGCTTTTGGGGACCAAAAGCCTCCCTAAATGGGGAGGTATGATCTAGATTGGATCAATATATTATTTTTCATCTATCTCGATGCTTTATGGGTGAAAAAATTAGAGGAATCAACTTGCAGAGCCATTCTAGCGGCTGGTCCCAATTTGGAAATTTTGGTCCAAAAATCCATCTGAAATATTCTGGAGCCATTTTGAGGCATCACACGACACCTTTTTATGGCCCAAACCCTACTATGTAGCAAGTAGATATATTCTACACACCAAGACCCTTCCAACGATGCAAGAATCACCTCAATAAGAGTTTGTATGTTAAAGTTATCCCTTTCGCAAGTTGACCTACCATATTGATCACCATGGTGTGAGTGGATGCCACGTTAGCCCCCATTACTTAAACATGTTGGGTTGGCCACGTAATGGATTTTATAGAACATTATAGAGGGTCCAAACATGATCACTAATTGAGGTTTGAGTAAGTCAATACCCTAAGCCTAGACGATTATCCGACTATGTTAAATATCAGGCCGTCAGGAGGAGAAGGGGTTCCATTATTTTGCACTGTATATTGTTCCATAGTTGAGAAAAACACGTGAGAGTGGTATTCTATCATCACAATTGAGGAGGAGAGATTTTATAGCAGCCATACAAGCCATAATGTCAAAGGCAACTCCACAAAGAGTGCCTCTTTCTTTGTACTTGCATTCGAAGAAAAGAGAGCAGAGCGACCTCACCTTTTAGTTGGGTTTTCTCTCGTATTGGATTTCCCAGGTCATACCTTGTGTTTATTTGTGGATGGTATGTGAGTATTTATTTATGTTCTCTATTTTTTGCATTTAAGCTATTTCATACATTTTAAGTAGAAAACCAATAATTGAAGAATCTGAGATATAAAGGAAATTAACCTTCACAGTAAAGATTTCAGTATTTTATTAGATATGTTGTGATGAGCTGTCTAGTGGAATATCCACAACATTTTACACATCATACTCTATGGAAGTACATCTAGGTACAATCAAGAATGGGGTAAAAAGAAAAATCTTTGTAGTACCTTAAAATTTTGCTTGTTAATGATTTATAAGTTTTATCTTTAAATTTCACTCAGATGTAAGATTTAATATTGTAGATGTTATTGATTGGATTGTCTTCTTTTGTATTCCATGTTAGGGACCTAACCTCCTTAACCCCTCACGTAGATAGAATAATATATTTTCCATGTAATAAAAGCCGACATTAGTCAATAATGCATATTTAATAAATATGAACAAGTCAATGTAAGAAGACCTAATAGAAGCTTCAACTTCTAGAAAGATCTTCCTCTAGAATGTTCTTTAGAAGATAGAATAGTATGAATAAGATTAGGAGGCATGAAAAAGCTTTGTCTTGAGAATTATTTTAATAGAGTTATGTTTTGCTGGAGGTTGCCCCTTTGAAGAGGCAAGTGAACATTGCCTTCTTTGAATAAAGGTATTATTTATGGTATTTCTTTTCTCAATATTTTGTTGTTCCCTTGATTCAGTTGAATATTCTTGTTTCTGGACATTATATTACGTCTAGTACCTTACAAGTGGTATTAGATCACTTTCCTTGGTAGGAATTGTGGGTAAAAGGTTTTCCAGGGTGGGGACGTGTATTTTCGACATCTTTAAAGAACATAGATCTTTCGTTCAATGGGTAAAATTGCGATGGGGAAAACTACACACTTGCGATATAGACGGTTTCACGGGGTTGCCTAGAAACCAAAGTTTCACCCTTGTTGGAAACCTGTGTAACCCCTGTTGGTACCCCTCGAGTAGTATCACATCAGACATAATCTGTACATGACCATCACTCACACGTATCGGAAGGTATATTAGGAGTCCCCTAGGTTTACTGAAACCAACCCTAGATCAACTGATCGGTCGCCTGACTGCTATAGTTCAACCGAGAACAACACTCGAGAATATACTCTGTAGTACATGGGTATTTGGTTAGTACGACTAAGGTACTGTCGAGCCTCTTTAGTTGGTTCCCTAAGATATTGGGTCAAGTATTACTATTTGACCCCACACATATATGAGAGAGATATAACACAAGGAAAACCCTTTTCCAGAGGCACCCTGCAAACCCTAACTTGGGGGGAACATACCAGACAAGGAACATAAAGGATATTTTTGCCGTGCAAACTTGCCTCCTACATTCTGGTTGCAAAATTACTACACTTTTTTTTTCTATTAAGAATCTGGGCATTTCGACATTGCAATATTATTTAGGTCAGAGTATAACTCTGCAGAAGTTAAAAAAAAAAAGTATAGTGGTCCCACCATCACCCTTATTTGGGACCTATCCCATTGGACTCCTCTTTTTTCACTGATCGTTGTGGTACATATCACTTATAAGCCTTTTTTTTTATGTGGTCCCACCCACCCTTCCCGACACCCTAATTTGACATCTATCCCATTGTTTTCCTCTTTTCACCATGATCACCATTATATATATATATATATTATTTCTCCGTCTTTTTTTCGTGAACCCACTTCCCCTCCGCGACACCCCTCATTCTCAAATGACCACCACTAGCAACCAAGAAATCCTCTAGCTACAAAAATAATCCAAACAACAGAGGGACAACATCGAGAGAGTGACTTCGGAAATTATTTCCACCAATTAGAAATTGGCAACCTTCAAGGCCAATGTTATGGTAGAATTTGCATCAGTTAAGGGTGAATTGGACTCCCTCACCACCACTCTCAACCAATGGTTAAAATAGTCCCATGGATCTCCCTCCTCTGAACAACCTTCACACTATGAAGGTGAAGACTCTTCCCATAATATGGCATGTCATTCCAACTTCCTTCATCGTGACCCTCGTCTTTCCAGAGTTGAGGTGAACAAATTTGATGGCTCAAATCCCACAAGCTGGGTCACTCTAATGGAACATTATTTCTCCTTGCATGGAATTACCAATGAGCTGAAAAAACTTCGTTATGGTGTCCTATATCTAGATCTTGAATATTGGCAATGGTGGTAATGGCGTAGAAAGACACGCCAAGGGTATGTTGCTTGGACACAGTTTGTTGCAAAGCTTTATGAACGCTTTAACACTGACACCCACTATCTAGGTCATTGGATCAAGTTGAAACAATCTGGCACAGTGGAATACTTTATATATTCCTTTGAACACTTGGCTTTCCAAACGAATGGCATGTAAGATGCTTTCTTTAGGGAATGATTTAGCAGTGTCCTCAAGGATGAAATTTGTGCCCAAGTCCTAATGGCTCGCCCTCAAACTTGGTTGGAAGCTACTCAACGAGCCAAAGAAGCCCAACAGAATGTCTCCACCCAGAACTACAAACCCTCCTTTATTCCTTGCACTTGACCTACCAGTCCTACCCCTCCTGCCACTCCTCTCAAGATCCAGAAATTAACTCTGGCAGAAATGGTTGAACGCTAACTCAAGTGTCTTTGCTATAATTGTGTTGAAAAATATTTTATGGGACACAAGTGTAAAGAATAGAAATTTCTTAAGGATGTTTATGATGAAGATGTTGAGGTTTCACATGAGGCAACTCTACCCCAAGTAGATGATCTTATGCCTCCCTCTGATCCTCCCGAAGTTGAAGCATTGATTTCGCTGAATGCTCTCACTAGATTTTCTACTCCCCAAACCCTCAAATTGATTGGTTACATTAAGCACATGAAATTCATCATCTTAGTTGATAGTGGCATCACTCATAATTTCATTCATCACCCCCTTGACCAAGAAATCAATTGTTATATCTATGTTGTCAGCAATTTTCAAATCATGTTTTCCAATGGTGGTTCCATGAAATGTGGTGGGCGTTGTGAAAATGTGCACCTTCAAATTGGTCAGTATAACTTGAAATCTCACATGTTTGTTATTGACATGGGTGGTTGTGACATTGTGCTTGGTGTTGAATGGCTATGAACTCTAGGCCCCATAACCATGGATTTTAAGGATTTAACTATGCAATTCCAACAGAAAGGCCAACAATATAAATTCACCTGCATTACAACAGGCTCTCCGTAGATCATCAGTTCCCACCGCATGAAAAAGTTACTCAAAAAAGCTCATTTTGGCATCATTTCCCTACTCCATTTCATTCAAGCAGTTGAGACTCCCTCTGTGCACCTCGACCTTCAATCTATCCTTTCCCAACATCACATTGTTTTCCAAACTCCCCAAGGCCTTCCCCCCTCACGTGACAACGATGACCATTCCATTAATTCTGGGCAGTCTTCCTCCCAATGTGCGCCCTTATCACCATCCCTTTGCTCAAAAAAATGAAATTGAGAAAATTGCCCAAGAATTGCTAGAAGCGAGTGTTGTCCATCCCAATATCATCCCCCATTATTCCCCTATTGTCATGGTCCTCAAGAAGGAAGGCACTTGGCGCATGTGTCCTGATTTTTGTGCCCTCAACAAACTTACCATCAAGGACAAATTTCTCATTCCTATCATAGATGACCTTTTGCATGAGCTCAGTGGGGCTCAATACTTTACCAAACTTGACATTCGTTCTGGCTACCACCAGATACATATGAAAGAGTAAGACATTCCCAAGACTGCATTTCACACTCATGAGGGCCACTATTAGTTCTTGGTCATGCCCTTTGGTCTCTCTAATGCCCCCTCAACTTTTCAAAGTCTCATGAATCATGTTTTTCATCCTTTCCTCCCCCACTTTGTGTTAGTATTCTTTGATGATATTCTCATCTACAGTAAAACTTGGCAATCCCATCTCACCCATGTGGATGAAGTACTCCATCTCCTCTCCAAGCACAAACTTTTCCTCAAACTGTCTAAATGTACTTTTAGCGTCTCTGACATTGAGTACCCGAGTCATATTGTTGGCAAGGATGGTGTACGAGTGGATCCTAAGAAAATTGAAGCTATGGAGCATCAGCCTCACCCTAAAACTCTTAAAAATTTGCATGATTTCTTGGGTTTAATGATTTATTATTGCAAATTTGTTCAGATATATGGAAAAATCGTGACTCCTTTAACAAATCTCCTTAAAAAGAATGCTTCCAGTTGGACTCCAGTCGCTGACCAATCCTTCCAAGCCTTGAACGAAGCTATGTCCACTACTCTTGTATTGGCCCTACCTGACTTCACTAAGACCTTTGTTCTGGAATGTGATGCATCGGGGGGAGAAATTGAGGCAGTCCTTATGCAAGATGGACGACCTTTGGCTTTCACCAACAAATAATTTTTGGAGCAACATTTGGGCCAATCGATCTATGAAAAGGAAATGTTGGTTATTTTGCATGCAATGAATCTTTGGTGCCCTTATCTATTGGAAATCCACTTCCAAATAAAACGGATCATCAAAGCCTTAAGTACTTCATGAAACAATGGATTCCATCCCTGGAGCAACAAAAATGGGTGACCAAGTTGTTTGTATATGTTTATGATATCATTTACAAGAAGGACATAGAAAATGTGGTGGTAGGTGCTCTTTCCAGTAAATACGAAGAAGAAGGGTCCCTCTTTTCCCTCTCACTCCTTGTTGCCAACTGGCTTCAGGCTGTTTGTCAGGAATGGTTGCAAGACCCCAAAATTTTCAGCATAATCCAAAAATTGCAACATGATCCCCAAGTTTCTCCAGGGTACTCTTGGCATAATGACGAGTTTCACTATAAAGGTTGCATATATTTAAGCAAACAATCGACCCTTAAATCCACGATGCTCTCTGAGTTTCATGCTTCACCTACCGCATGTCATTCATGTTTTACCAAAACTTATGAATGGGTCAAACATTCTTTCTTCTGGGATGGTATGAAATAGGACATACATCTTTGTGGTCGAATGTGATACATGTCAATGCAATAAGGGCGACACTGTCAAACCTCCGGGCACACTCCAACCGCTTCCACTTCCACCTACTATTTGGACAGATATTTCTATGGATTTCATTGTTGGATTACTCAAATCAGACAATAAGTCAATCATCATGGTGGTAGTCGACCGTCTCTCCAAATATTCTGATTTATGTTCTCTTCAACACCCGTTCATAACATCCACGATGGCTCAAATTTTTATGGATAATATCTTCAAACTCCATGGAATGCCTTGTTTTATTGTTTATGATTGAGATCCAACTTTTAACAACAATTTATGGCAAGAATTATTCAAGCTCCAGGGCATCCAATTGCATCTCAGTACAACCTATCATCCCCAAACTGATGGCCAAACAAAAGCGGTCAACAAATGTTTGGAAACATATTCGAGGTGTTTTGTGTCTGACAGACAACATTAGTGCGTTCAATGGTTACCACTAGTTGAATGGTGGTACAATACCTCTTACCATACTGCCACTCGCATGACTCCCTTTGAAGGAGTGTACGAACAAAAGCCACCATTAATTTTTCCATACATGTCAGGTGTCTCAAAGGTTCAGGAGGTTGACTGCAATCTTACAGTCCACATGACCATCCTCCGTACTCTCAAAGGAAATTTGGTCATGGCTCAGAATCACATGAAGCAACATGTAGATTAGGGTCATTTTGAACGTCAATTTGCTGAATTTTCTGAAGGGGACCAGGTGTTTCTTCGTCTACAACTATACAATTAGACTTCACTAAAATCCCAACAACGTTAAAAACTTGCCCCCAAATTTTATGGTCCTTATACTATTCTCAAACGCATGGGACCAATGGCGTATCAGTTAGCCTTGCCCAATCACTCCAACCCACATCTTGTTTTTCATGTCTCATGCTTGAAGAAAGTGATTGGCACCAAGTATCACACCCAGACCAGTCTACCAGAGTTGGATGAAGAAGGTTCTATTTGGTTGCAACCACAAGCCGTATTGGACCAGCACAAGCATGATCTCCGTCAACACACTATCAAGGAAGTTTTCATTCAATGGAAGGATACTCCACTAGAATATGCCACCTGGGAGCCAACTACCATTATACAACAATTTCCTCATCTTAAGCCTCGAGGACAAGGCTCTTTCTCAAGGGGGAAGGCATGTTAGGGATCTAACCTCCCTAACCCTTCATGTAGATAGAATAATATATTTTCCATGTAATAAAGGCTGATAGTAGTCAATAAGGCCTATTTAATAAATATGAACAAGTCAATGTAAGAAGACCTAATAGAAGCTTCCGCTTCTAGAAATATCTTCCTCTAGAATGTTCTTTACAAGATAAAATTAATATAAATAAGAGTAGGAGGCACGAGAAAACATTGTCTTAAGAATTATTGTAATAGAGCTCTGCTTTGCTGGAGGTTTCCCCCTCGAAGAGGCAAGTGAACATTGTTTTATTTGAATAAAGGTATTATTTCTTGTATTTCTCTTCTCAGTATTTTGTTGTCCCCTTGATCTCTGTTGAATATTCATGTTTCTGCATATTATATCACATCTAGTACCTTACATTCCAATAGTTAACCCAACGTTCAGAATCTCTAAACCAACCTTTTTTTAGTTGTGGTGACCAATGCTCATACTAAAAGCAATAACAAGAAGCCTAGCTTTGTTGGACTTAGGCAATTTGTCTCTATAATAAAAATATCTAATCATGACTTTAAACTCTACTGAAATACATTCGTCTTTAATCGAAAAATAAAGTAATAAGTATTACATTTATAAAAGGCGATGTTACCTCTTTAAATTACCTTAGAAATAAACGAGATAAAAAGGGACAAAGATTAAATGAGAAAAATAACACAAGAAGAATAACGGTTACCACGTAAATAATGAGAGGGTAGCCACATTTATCACTACTCTATGATTGTGTAAGATTTAATTTATAGACTATAGAAAATATCATTTCTTGAAGGAGTAATGCCAAAGCACAAACACAAATGAAATAAATGGCCCCCTTGAAAGGTCGCTATATATTTGAGGTTTAAAATGGTTCAAAAGAGCCATCGTGTGATTCACCTTAAGACATTGCCCTCATGATCATTATACTTTTCTAGCTCACTGTAAATTCACTCATTTAGAGCATGGGTAGTCTCTGATCACTATGGATGTGTCACCATAGGCCCCTCAAAGATATAACTTAGACCATGGGTAGTCTTCAATCATTGTGAACGTGTCACCACATGTCCCTCATAGATATAACAATTCCATTACAGTTTGATAATTCAACTTTGATATTTTGAAGATATTTGGAACCATTCTCTACTTTTTGCATGGTACCACCGAACTCAAACCTCCTCACTACTTTGCATGGATTACATGATAGTTCAAGCCTAGCCATAATGTCACGTGGATTATTGATTGGGTAAAAATTTGTGATGTTAACCATTAGATTCCATCAACTTAGCATACATTTTGTGATGACTAGCATGTGGATCTGCAAAAAAAGTAGAGAGAGTGAACTTTGTTTTATATAGTTCATATATGTTGAAACAAACTCTCATCCATCATTTATTTTGATCAATATTATGGAGGCTTAAGTTTGATCATTTAAATTTCTTCTTTGTTCATACCACAATCAAAATAACATTCAAAACAAAATCATATAGAGAGCATAAGTCAAGGATTTTTATTCTATGCCCAACTCCAACGCAATGCATCTCTTGTTGTGTTATTAATTAGAGATACAAATTCTTATTATATGTTTCCGTCACAATGTGATCAATATCAAGGAGGCTTAGGGTTGGTCATTTAAATTTCTTCTTTGCTCATACCATAGTCAAAATAACATTCAAAACAAAACCATATAGAGAATCAAAATAACATTCAAAACAAAACCATATAGAGAGCATAAGTCAAGGATTTTTATTCTATGCCCAACTCTAATGCACTGCATCTCTTGTTGTGTTATTAGAATAACATTAAAAACAAAACCATATAGAGAATTAAAATAACCTTCAAAACAAAACCATATAGAGAACATAAGTCAAGGATTTTTATTCTATGCCCAACTCTAACACACTGCATCTCTTGTTGTGTTATTAGTTAGAGATACAAATTATAATAATTGTTTGTTTATTAGACTATTCCTATGAAATATTCTTATTATATGTTTTCTCAATTGACTTTCCAATCGTATAGTGTCACAATGTTGTGTATAACTATAATTCAACATTGAAAGGTCCAAGCATGATGGAGGCGATGAAATATATGAATATTGGTACCAAGAAACCATAGTATGTGGATTCGTATCATCATTGTGGTTGTAACCAAGCCAATGGAGATTCGTATCATAATTGTTTTACTTTTCTCAATCTTCATTGCACATTGTATGGTTCTCGTAGTTTATTTTATTTCGATACATTGATTGATGGTAGAGTTTCATTTCAAATTGAGACATTGATTATTCAACATATGATTTTCCTCCTATATTCTACCTTCTTACATTAAAGAAATTGCACCATACCTAGAAAAATAAACATATTTGAGGGAACAACCCAAATAAAAATTGCATCACCCCCAATCAGGGTTGGAATTTGACGGGCAAAATG
>JZKD02S0632171.1:5599-15715 GCA_000966675.3 Picea glauca | reverse complement strand
AACAGAAAAAATGGCTCCTTGGCATAATCTAGTAGGGAATTAAAATAAGGACACCAACATGTGCTTATTTCCTAGGGTTTATTCCAACAATTTCATTAACAAAATGCAAGTAAAAGACTATAACCATTCAAGTAAGGGAAGGATTGCAAAAGTTCACTTACATTTACCAAGTATTCATCAAGCCAAACCCTAGTTATAAACCTTCCACCAAGAAAAATGCCATAAATCACCAAAAAGAAGCCTCCTTCAACAAGTGCGCCACAATTTCAGYCAAAACCCTAATGAGGGCCGCAAATTTCAGACCTCACCAAGTGGTGAGTGAAAGATGATGAGAAAATGAGAGATTAAACCCTCAATTTATACCATACCAATGACCTTAATTTAATTTTAGGTCACAATAGGCCGATAAGGTCAAAAATACATAATAATACTGTTTTTACATTAAATGTTATGATAAAACCCTAAATCAAGCATAAACGAAGACGTCATGCCCTTTTAGGGTGACGCTAGCCCCTTTTAGGGCAACGTTGGCCTCCTGGGGCAAAACGTTAGGCCTTCTTGGGCCTCAGGAACATGCCACACGTACCAAAACTGCCTCCCAAAACCTCCACAAGGACAGGATGATGTCATGAGTGTCCTGGGTGACGTCATGGGCCTTCCAAGGTCAACATCCTGGTGGAAAAGGGCACAACCCCCCTGGGCAAGGCTCTGCCAAGCTGCCTCTGGTGGAACGTCCTCTTCTCCGGTGCAAACCCTCTGATCTGTCTCTGCTCTCTGCTGGGGTCTCAACATCCATCTGATGGGCTTGCAGACCCATGGAGGTTCGAACTAATCATCTCCCCATGCGTACTTGTCCATAAGGGTACATGTCCATCGGGTATGGTCCCACACATCAATAGATACGCCTTCCATGGGCTCATAAGTCACAAGGATCATAGCAATGTCAATCACATCTTATGATCAAGTTTATTAAACATGTGCATAAAACCCCTTTTACCCGGACAAGTGCTCAAAGACATTATACTAATCTGCAAGCCAAGTTTGGAGGAGGTGACAGGGCATCCTATTGGGCTAATGCTCATTGGGTGTGGGGTGTTTCCGGGAGAGATCAAATCTAAACCATGTGAGTGGCTGTAGTGGATAAGTGATGTTTGGGCAAGGGGTGCAGTGATAGCAGGGAAATGCATGGCTTACTTGTGGATGCCTCTATAGAGGGTGAGCTGCACCTGTCATGGATGCGAATGCTTCCAAGCCCATTCATGCCTTTTGTCTTTTTCTTATTGCCTTTTCTTCAAGAAGCTAGCTAGGGGACACTGCCCTGGTGTGGTGACCAGTGGTGGCAATGTTACCCACAAGCATTTCACCGAAATGAGAAGGCTGGCTCGTGATGAGACCTCCTTTCTCTTGGCTATGCCACCAAGAGCCACTACCCTGGCGTGGTGACCAACTGCTATTTTATTATTTTTATGGGTTCCTTTGTTTCTTGCTGAGAAGATTTTTACTGCTTTCTCAGGGATCCCTGGGCGAAGCATCTTGAGGTTCATTCTTTGGCTTCTATCTTTTGCCAGCTACTTTTACCCTCTGGGCCTTTAGCCCCTTCTTCCCACAAGGTAAGGTACAACCCTTAAATATTTGGCCAACCCAATGCCCGGACCAGTGTAATGGGATGGATGAGTGGGAGAAAGATGGAAAGTGGTAAGTATGGTGGGAGCGGACGATGGCTTTTCATGAATCCCCCCAGTGGCAACTCAAAACCTATGGGCACAAAGCTTACAAGGGCATCCTGTCATTCCCCCCAGATATGGTCAAGTGGATAGGCATAAGATCCAAGCACCTGTTAGAAACAAAAAGAATCAAATGCACATATTCAAAGGTTTTGAGGATCAGAGTGACACATACCATGATACCCGGACTCATTACCTCATGGAGCAAGATCCACTTCTACTACAAGACCAGGCCGAGGTGATGGATGTTGCTGTTGTTGACAAAGTGGAGGCGTTGCAGAAAGAAAAAGATGGGTCCTCCAGGGCCATGCTCAAGTTGATCTGGCTCTCGGTACTCCATGTCTAGGACTTATGGGCCTCGAGACATAATCTCCTTAGTTATCCCTAAACCGAGGGATAAAATTTGGCTCCAACTGGGGGACATGTGCTCACCGTAGAGTGCATGAAAACCTCAGCATCTCTGGCATAACCTGTAACCTGCTTGATCTCAACATAAAGCTGTTAGCAATCATTTGGGGTGGTGATATCACCCCCAGCTCATATAAAATGAAAACAAACACATGTACAAATGTGAAAGAGAACTATTCTAGCATGAAATGCAAATGGTATGTACAATGAATGCAAATGCCTACTTACCTGTATTTACCTGTCGGTTGAATGCTAGGTGTAGTCAAATGATCAGTGAAACCATCCTAGCAATGTCTCACAATACCTGCCTCTGTGCTTCATCATAAACCAAAACAGTGATAAGTTAAGCACTAAAATAACATGGGTTAGAGAATGTATCGTACCATCGAAAACCATAAAGTCTAACTCATGGAGGTGGGTGGGAGGGATAAAATCATGCCAATTCATTCCGTGAGGAAAGTGCTCAATCCACTTCAGGAAGGGATCGTGAAAAGTCAAAGGTTCATAAAACTGACTCATAAGGTCTGAAAGCTGGCTACCAAGGACGTCCCCATAATCTGAAAACTTGGAAGGGATTGACAAGGATCTAGAAGATGACTGACAAAAACTTAAGGGAAGGTTGAAAGGCTGAGATGACAGACTCTTTCTTGAGGTATTCAACCTACCCTTGAACTCTAGGGTTTGCTTCAGAGGAAACTCAATACAAAGGACATAATTCCCAACTACACCTTTAATGACACAACAAGGTAAAGTAATCGGAGGTGGCTTGAGAAAGCTGTCACAAGAATCCTTCTTTAGGCAAATGTTGTTTTTACTCCTACCAAGATCTGAGCACAATGGTGGTTGATAATCTTCTTCATGGAATGAATCCAAGTGCTCAGAGGAGTACTCATCAAAACCCTCAAGGTAAGACCGAAAATCATCAGGAAAATATGGGACTAGGTCAACCTTGGGTGTTTGGAAAGTATCAGTAAACACATCATCTCCTTGTTGCCACTGGTCAAAATCAAAAGTAACCTGTCGTGATAANCCCAGATATGGTCAAGTGGATAGGCATAAGATCCAAGCACCTGTTAGAAACAAAAATAATCAAATGCACATATTCAAAGGTTTTGAGGATCAGAGTGACACATACCATGATACCCAGACTCATTACCTCATGGAGCAAGATCCACTTCTACTACAAGACCAGGCCGAGGTGATGGATGTTGCTGTTATTGACAAAGTGGAGGCGTTGCAGAAAGAAAAGATGGGCCCTCCAGGGCCATGCTCAAGTTGATCTGGCTCTCGGTACTCCATGTCTAGGACTTGTGGGCCTCGAGACATAATCTCCTTTGTTATCCCTAAACCGAGGGATAAAATCTGGCTCCAACTCGGGGACATGTGCTCATCGTAGAGCGCATGAAAACCTCAACATCTCTGGCATAACCTGTAACTTGCTTGATCTCAACATAAAGCTGTTAGCAATCATTTGGGGTGGTGATATCACCCCTAGCTCATATAAAACGAAAACAAGCACATGTACAAATGTGAAAGAGAACTATTCTAGCATGAAATGCAAATGGTATGTACAATGAATGCAAATGCCTACTTACCTGTACTTACCTGTCGATTGAATGCTAGGTGTAGTCAAATGATCAGTGAAACCATCCTAGCAATGTCTCACAATACCTGCCTCTGTGCTTCATCATAAACCAAAACAGTGATAAGTTAAGCACTAAAATAACATGGGTTAGAGAATGTATCGTACCATCGAAAACCATAAAGTCTAACTCATGGAGGTGGGTGGGAGGGATAAAATCATGCCAATTCATTCCGTGAGGAAAGTGCTCAATCCACTTCAGGAAGGGATCGTGAAAAGTCAAAGGTTCATAAAACTGACTCATAAGGTCTGAAAGCTGGCTACCAAGGACGTCCCCATAATCTGAAAACTTGGAAGGGATTGACAAGGATCTAGAAGATGACTGACAAAAACTTAAGGGAAGGTTGAAAGGCTGAGATGACAGACTCTTTCTTGAGGTATTCAACCTACCCTTGAACTCTAGGGTTTGCTTCAGAGGAAACTCAATACAAAGGACATAATTCCCAACTACACCTTTAATGACACAACAAGGTAAAGTAATCGGAGGTGGCTTGAGAAAGCTGTCACAAGAATCCTTCTTTAGGCAAATGTTGTTTTTACTCCTACCAAGATCTGAGCACAATGGTGGTTGATAATCTTCTTCATGGAATGAATCCAAGTGCTCAGAGGAGTACTCATCAAAACCCTCAAGGTAAGACCGAAAATCATCAGGAAAATATGGGACTAGGTCAACCTTGGGTGTTTGGAAAGTATCAGTAAACACATCATCTCCTTGTTGCCACTGGTCAAAATCAAAAGTAACCTGTCGTGATAACTGTGAAGGAAACACTTGGCAATGATTCTCAATGTCGTAAATGGGGTCCATATTATAACCGGCTACATCCCGTTTACGTCTTCCGACATGTATGAACTCATCAATATCAACTATGTCACTATCTGTATCGTAACATGAAGGATTCAAAACATTCAAAGGCTCATCCATCTCCTCCTCATTTCCCAAATCATAAAGTAGAGAATCATCAAAATTTTGGAGAGGAGGGTAACTTACTGTGTTTGTTTCTTCTTGTGCAGGGGAAAAAGGCTTGTGGATGGCTTCATCAGAGAGAGGAGGGCATGTTGATATTTCGTTATCTTGTTCGGGTTTCGGCTCCTCAACTGTGTCTTCAACAATCCCTTGCTTTTCCCTATAGGGTTGGAAAACTTCATCAAGATCTTTTCCCTTAGCATTTTGTTGGTCAATAACTTGTTCCCATTCTTCATGGAAATCAACGGTAAAGGTTTCAAGGGAAACTAATCCTTCCAAGCTAAGAGTGATTGGGGTACCTTCAGGGTCATGTATTTTGGTTCCTAAGGAGAAGATGTGTTCTCCCCTGGACAGGAGGATATTTTCCTCGATTTGCACGACCATGTTATAAGCTTCGTAGAGTGTTTTTGGCCTCTTCTTACTTAGGCGAAACCCTAAAAGTACCAAGAGCGCACTGGTAAAGAGATACAAAAGGGACTTGTCTTTGGGATGATGGTTTCCAGGAATCTGATATAGCAATCTGTCAAACCTATCTCGAAAATTCCTGACAACCTCATTTTCAGTTTGTTTTGCATACTCGAGTTCTTTTAATAACGTTTGGATATCTTCCAATTTCATACCCCACCTTTTGAGAAAGGTTTCTTCTAATGGGTCCATAGAAGTGATGCTAGCAACCGAGAGATCATCATACCATTTCCTAGCATTTCCATGAAGAGTGGCAGAGAAAAGTTTCATTGCCAAATCTTCAGCATCATCACTGATAGGATGACGTTGAAAGAAAGCCCAAAAATCACTCATGTGATAGTCGACTCTTTCCCCATCACTACCAGTGAATTTAGGGAGCCACTTTTCGTACTTGGGGGTCATTTTTCAAGGGTATCTCGGGATTTTACTCATGTCTAGGGGTTTGAAATTTCCCGAGTCCCATTGAGAAGTCATAGTTGGCTTCGTCATCGGTGGAGTCGCCAGATAATTTTCTTGAAATTATCAAAGAAATAAGGGATCATCCTTAGTGGAGTCACCAGGTAACCTTGTAAGATAAAGATTCTTTGAGGAAAGGCTTACTGAAAAGTGTCGTCTTTGAGGAGAATTGACTCAGTGCTCCCCGGCAACGGCGCCAAAATGTTATCGCACAATTTGTGCTTGGATGTAAAGGAAAAGGTAAATGGAGACAAACTGACGTAACGGGAGACTATCCTATCACTGTCACCTCAATAGGATAACTCTTTCTATTTAGGGTGGTAGGCCCAGGGGAGACGTCCCCTGTGACCCGGGGTTTTGAGAAGGCAGAGGTTTAANAACATTCAAAGGCTCATCCATCTCCTCCTCATTTCCCAAATCATAAAGTAGAGAATCATCAAAATTTTGGAGAGGAGGGTAACTTACTGTGTTTGTTTCTTCTTGTGCAGGGGAAAAAGGCTTGTGGATGGCTTCATCAGAGAGAGGAGGGCATGTTGATATTTCGTTATCTTGTTCGGGTTTCGGCTCCTCAACTGTGTCTTCAACAATCCCTTGCTTTTCCCTATAGGGTTGGAAAACTTCATCAAGATCTTTTCCCTTAGCATTTTGTTGGTCAATAACTTGTTCCCATTCTTCATGGAAATCAACGGTAAAGGTTTCAAGGGAAACTAATCCTTCCAAGCTAAGAGTGATTGGGGTACCTTCAGGGTCATGTATTTTGGTTCCTAAGGAGAAGATGTGTTCTCCCCTGGACAGGAGGATATTTTCCTCGATTTGCACGACCATGTTATAAGCTTCGTAGAGTGTTTTTGGCCTCTTCTTACTTAGGCGAAACCCTAAAAGTACCAAGAGCGCACTGGTAAAGAGATACAAAAGGGACTTGTCTTTGGGATGATGGTTTCCAGGAATCTGATATAGCAATCTGTCAAACCTATCTCGAAAATTCCTGACAACCTCATTTTCAGTTTGTTTTGCATACTCGAGTTCTTTTAATAACGTTTGGATATCTTCCAATTTCATACCCCACCTTTTGAGAAAGGTTTCTTCTAATGGGTCCATAGAAGTGATGCTAGCAACCGAGAGATCATCATACCATTTCCTAGCATTTCCATGAAGAGTGGCAGAGAAAAGTTTCATTGCCAAATCTTCAGCATCATCACTGATAGGATGACGTTGAAAGAAAGCCCAAAAATCACTCATGTGATAGTCGACTCTTTCCCCATCACTATCGGTGAATTTAGGGAGCCACTTTTCGTACTTGGGGGGCATTTGTCAAGGGTATCTCGGGATTTTACTCATGTCTAGGGGTTTGAAATTTCCCGGGTCCCATTGAGAAGTCATAGTTGGCTTCGTCATCAGTGGAGTTGCCAGATAATTTTCTTGAAATTATCAAAGAAATAAGGGATCATCCTTATTGGAGTCGCCAGGTAACCTTGTAAGATAAAGATTCTTTGAGGAAAGGCTTACTGAAAAGTGTCGTCTTTGAGGAGAATTGACTCAGTGTTCCCCGGCAATGGCGCCAAAATGTTATCGCACAATTTGTGCTTGGATGTAAAGGAAAAGGTAAATGGAGACAAATTGACGTAACGAGAGACTATCCTATCACTATCACCTCAATAGGATAACTCTTTCTATTTAGGGTGGTAGGCCCAGGGGAGACGTCCCCTGTGACTCGGGGTTTTGAGAAGGCAGAGGTTTAAGGCTAAGCAAAAGTTACCCTCTCACAAGTCACCACCGATCAGAAAGTTCGGCTAAACAACCAATAAAGATAATAATAACCAGGAATGTACCTGCCCGGAACAAAGCAACAAGAAACTATATTTACAAGGTCACTTGCTGGTTAGTACTTCAGATAATCAGGGACTTTCTCAATATAAGCAATTGACTAATATATTGATGAAGTAAACAAAGATGTACAAATGGCAATAATCACAATACGACACTTCAACAATGAATGCTTCAAAATGAGCAAGAATAACTAATTATCAATATCATAACACCAACATTCATCAGAAGCAAGTATGCATTAATTCTTTCAATTGCTTTTAGAAGCTTTTAAGTGTTGCAAAGTATGACTATAACTTGAAAGAATAATAGCAACAGTAGGGTTAGCAAGTTAATCTAAACTAGGGTTAGAAAGGTGTTAGTAATTGCTCAAAGATTTGGATGTTTGTAGATTGTGATCAAAACACTCAAGCAAGAGGTCTTCGACTAGTGCATTCATAGGGAAAATGGAGTCAACAAGTAGCAACAAGAGTTGAAGGAACAAGGTGATAATAATAGGGCCAAAGACAAGAGGGATTTGATGGTGAGGTGTTGGTAAGCCAAGGCTTCAACCATCAAACCCTAAGGGAAAACGACTTACTAAGGTGTAGCAACCCTAGGCCTTAGCACGTTTTCCTCCTTCTTTAGCTCAATGACAAAGTAAAATCGGCTAGGATGAAGAACAAGAGATAGGGTGTTGCAATGGCAAGGCCCTAACAATGTCTCCAACAGAAAAAATGGCTCCTTGGCATAATCTAGTAGGGAATTAAAATAAGGACACTAACATGTGCTTATTTCCTAGGGTTTATTCCAACAATTTCATTAATAAAATGCAAGTAAAAGACTATAACCATTCAAGTAAGGGAAGGATTGCAAAAATTCACTTACATTTACCAAGTATTCATCAAGCGAAACCCTAGTTATAAACCTTCCACCAAGAAAAATGCCATAAATCACCAAAAAGAAGCCTCCTTCAACAAGTGCGCCACAATTTCAGCCAAAACCCTAATGAGGGCCGCAAATTTCAGACCTCACCAAGTGGTGAGTGGAAGATGATGAGAAAATGAGAGATTAAACGCTCAATTTATACCATACCAATGACCTTAATTTAATTTTAGGTCACAAAAGGCCGACAAGGCCAAAAATACATAATAATACTGTTTTTACATTAAATGTTATGATAAAACCCTAAATCAAGCATAAATGAAGACGTCATGCCCTTTTAGGGTGACGTTAGCCCCTTTTAGTTCAACGTTGGCCTCCTGGGGCAAAACTTTAGGCCTTCTTGGGCCTCAGGAACATGCCACACGTGCCACAACTACCTCCCAAACCCTCCACAAGCACCGGATGGTCATGAGTGCCCTGAGTGATGTCACAAGCCTTCCAAGGCCAACATCCTGGTGGAAAAGGGCACAACCCCCCTGGGTAAGGCTCTGCCAGGCTGGCTCTGGTGGAACGTCCTCCTCTTCTCCGGTGCAAACCCTCTGATCTGTCTCTGCCCCCTGTTGGGGTCTCAACATCCATCTGATGGGATGTCAGCCCCATGGAGGTCCGAACTAATCATCTCCCCATGTGTACCTGTCCATAAGGGTACATGTCCATCGGGTATGGTCCTGCACATCAACAGATACACCCTCCATTGGCTCATAAGTCACAGGGATCATAGCAATGTCAATTACATCTAATAATCAAGTTTATTAAACATGTGCATAAAACCCCTTTTACCCGGACAAGTGCTCAAAGACATTATACTAATCTGCAAGCCAAGTTTGGAGGAGGTGACATGGCGTCCTATTGGGCTAATGCTCACTGGGTGTGGGGTGTTTCTGGGAGAGATCAAATCTAAACCATGTGAGTGGGTGTAGTGGATAAGGGATGTCTGGGCAAGGGGTGTAGTGATAACAAGGAAATGCATGGCTTACCTGTGGGTGCCTCTATAGAGGGTGAGCTGCACCTGTCATGGATGCGAATGTTTCCAAGCCCATTCATGCCTTTTGTCTTTTTCTTATTGCCTTTTCTTCAAGAAGCCATCTAAGGGACACTACCCTGGCGTGGTGACCAGTGGTGGCAATGTTACCCACAAACATTTCACGGAAATGAGAGGGTTGGCTCGTGATGAGACCCCCTTTCTCTTGGCTATGCCACCAAGAGCCACTACCCTGGCGTGGTGACCAACTGCTAGTAGTGTCATACTGCTAGATGCCCATGGACCTAATAGACTGGCTCGTGATGAGACCCCCTATCCTCTAACTAGGTCTTGTTTTATTATTTTTATGGGTCCCTCTGTTTCTTGCTGAGAAGCTTTTTATTGCTTTCTCGAGGATCCCTAGGCGAAGCTTCTCGAGGTTCATTCTTTGGCTTCTATCTTTTGCCAGCTACTTTTACCCTCTGGGCCTTTAGCCCCTTCTTCCCACAACCCTTAAATATTTGACCAACCCAATGCTCGTACCAGTGTAATGGGATGGATGAGCGGGAGAAAGATGGAAAGTGGTAAGTATGGTGGGAGCGGACGATGGCTTTTCATGAATCCCTTAGTGGAAACTCAAAACCTATGGGCACAAGCTTACTAGGGCATCTTGTCATTCCCCCCAGATATGGTCAAGTGGATAGGCATAAGATCCAAGCACCCGTTAGAAACAAAAAGAATCAAATGC
>JZKD02S0632116.1:3997-15716 GCA_000966675.3 Picea glauca | reverse complement strand
GGTCTAGATGTGTTGAGAACCTTAGTTTTGTGGGTCGGTAGATAATTTAATTCACGAGTTAATCCGGAATATTTGACTGCGCCTTGATCTCCCAAGAAATCCAAAAAATCATACGACGGATCAATATAATGTCACCTCGACCTAGAACCTCGAAAACCATCCATCCATCTGCATGACCATGCGAATGTGGGTTAACAATGAGTGTTGGAGGTAGGCAGATGGGAAGATTCGGTGAAGTCGTCGGAGTTTGTACCGATCGGAATATATGCGCGACAGGATGCCATATGCCATGGCGAGCAATGGATGGAACATGGACATGGATGGCGAAGGTATGAAGCTCACGAGCGCGATTGCACGGTGATCCAGGTTTTAGAGTCTTAATGACTCTGCAACAGGCTGGATATTGCTCGCCATCGCCGTTCACCCATCCTTTTTCTTGCACTGTCGTTCGCTCGTCCGTAGACATCCATGCCCCATTCCCATCGTCCCATCTTTTACGAAGAGTTCACCTTGAACGCATTTCTTGATACTTGAATTCATACACGTGCATAACTACACCAAAGTGTCATCTGTCATTGTTTTTTTTTTTGAGTCTTATCCTGCACAAAATTCTCCCTTATACCACATCAATACTTAAATATTGGCTTCTCTATCTGGAACCCACCACATAGCATCATCTTACTTTGAAGGAGAGAACAATGGTTTTTAGATGTGCTTAATGTGATGTGTACGCTAAATTGCAATGCAAAAAAAAACTCCATTTCATTTCAAGAGGCATGATACCACCCACTTTAGCATAGTAGAAATTATTGTAGTACTTGTATCAGGTTGGAAAACTTATCAGAATTCCTGAATATTCTTTAAAATTCAGGAAGTCAAATGGGCATACTACGTTCAGGTTTCCAATCTGAAAATGTTGAATGAAAAAAAAGGGACAAACAATAGAGAAAGGATTTAAGTGTGTGAGTTGTCAAAAACACTAATGCTAGGGAAAGAAACCAACGATTTGGATTGACTATAATCCTACGTAGAATTCCCATCATTGTTTGAATTGTTAAAGATTTAG
Organism: Picea glauca; assembly: GCA_000966675.3. Taxonomy (NCBI): domain Eukaryota; kingdom Viridiplantae; phylum Streptophyta; class Pinopsida; order Pinales; family Pinaceae; genus Picea; species Picea glauca. The sequence continues at coordinate 14,650 of JZKD02S0632116.1, read as the reverse complement.
TAGTGCGTTGAATAAAGGAAGAGGGTGAGGCATTTCCATCCAATCCTTTTTGTTTGCCGACAACTGTTTTGTTTCATCAATGCCATCCAATCCTTCCCCTCAATCTATTTTCCCCTTGATATGATCCATCCTTTTGGATACGATCCATCCACTCTCCCTTTCTTTAGACGTGGAAATGGGCAGCCATACAATTTCGATTCCTTTTTCTAGCCTCATAAATCCAACTATTCTAAGTGAGTTAGTATAAATAAACCAGGGATAAAGGAGATCAACAATTCTTATTAGTATAAATAAACCTCTCCAATTCTTATTAGTATAAATAAACCAGGGATAAGGGAAATCAACCTTTCTTTGGTCCGCCTTAAACCCACCCCAACACTCTAATAGTTAGTGTACAATCTTCTTAGAATGATACATAGTCTTTTATGTTCTATACATCATCTATCTTTGAGCACCAACTCAAAATGAGGCTACAAACTCTTCTTTAATAAGCTACAACTTGTAGAGAGCACCAACCCTCTGATTTCTCTAGCACCCACTAGAAGGAAGAACTAACTCCCTGAGTGTTCCAGCACCAACTTCCAGTCACACAGGCACCAACCTATATAATATAAAATAATGGTTCTCTCTTGCACCACCCTACCACCCTGGTTTTTCTCGCTGCAACCAGATGGAAGCTACAACTCCCTATGTTCAAGAACCCACTTGAAAATCTAAGGACAACAGTCCTCCCTAGCACCACCCTACAACCCTGAGATATAAAAAATTACTTACTTGCTCTGTCTCTGATATGGTCTGTTACAACTCCATGTCTCCTCTGCCTTCTTCATCTTTTATGCTTTGTTTCACTTCTGCGTATTTTTTCTTCTATGCTTTGATTTTTTTTATTCCTCCACTTAACACCTCTTTCTTCAGCTTCTCTTCAACATTTTATGCTATGTGTTGCCTTTGTGGTCTATACAATGTGCCTCTCATCTCCACTTCAGGTACTACACAAACTCTCCTCTTGCCCACATGCATAGAATCGAAAAAACACACTATACTCTTTGTTATGCATTTCTTTCTCACGTCAAGTTCTCTGCCTGATCATCATTCGAACTCTTCATCTTCCTTGGCGGTTATGCTATATTTGTTCATCATCAGTGGTCGTTATCCAAATATTCTTTGGCTTCTCTGGTAGTTGAAACTCTTCGTCTTCTCTGTCAGTTATAACCAGTCAATTATGACTTCTTTGGCTTTTAAACCCCTTCCTTCACGTGACCATCGACGGTGACCATATGCCTAACCAGCAAGCGCTTAGTGACTTGCGACTTCGAGAATCTTAGTATGATACAACTTGATTCTCCCAACTCCCGATATCCGAAGTGGAGCCTAGAGACATGATATATCCTCTCTTAACCTTCGTTGATGTGACCATGGATGTGACCAAACGCCTATCCAAAAGGTGCTTCCTAATCTCGGTCTAGTAAGCACTAGCTCTATTTCTCGATATGACCTTAGGTGATGATCTCATGTGACCATGTGATTGTGGGCGCGTCCAAAGGTGGTTTGAATCAAACTACTTTTTGCCCCGCAATTTACCTCGAGCCTCCAAGTGTCCTTTCTCCAAAACCATGGTTTCGATTGCGGCCTACCTTCAACTTTTTAAAGTTCGCACATCTTCAATCCCCACAATGCAATGGGACCATCGATCTCATGATCTTGACAGTGCTCTTGAATAGACAGTTCATTTTTGTTCTTTCACGATCTGTGGATCATATCTAACCTTCATAAATCAACGACTGTGATTTATTTCATGATCTGGGCTTCGGGATTTTCAAATCTCAAACCTTGCTTTCTTTCATACGCCAATCTTTTGGAGTTGATGATCTACGGACACCTGTCCTTCTCAATCGATGGCTCTGCCTCCACTTAGGAAATTTTATCTTTCAACTAGATCAATGGTTTTGCGGCTCCTTTCTCGATCAACGGTTGAGATCTCCTTCAAGTCTCCGAACTTCTGAAATCTCAAGTCTCAAACTTTACTTCCCCTTGAAGTATGTGGATTACTGCCACGTGTCCTCTTGGATTGGAGAGTTGTGGCTTACTTCGAGTCTTTACCCAGAGTCCACAGGATTACGCCACGTCTTTTCTGGTGTTGAAACCAGGTCTTAAATTTTTTATCTCTAAGACTAAAACTTTTCTTTTCCAGGATTTGGCTTTTCATAAGGTATAATCCTCGCTATCATTCCCAAAAGCTCAGTTCCGAAATCCCGAAATGGTTTTATTTTTTAATAATAAAAGTTAGAAATCTTAGGTGCTTTTAAAGTCTCGACACACGTTCTGTAAAGTACTTTTAATCACGATAAATTTAAACCTTAAAGGAGTTAATTAACAATCTTTTAACCTTTTGGGATTCGGGTTTACTCAGAGCAAGACGTTTTCAATACATTTTGAATTGTGAAATCCCGATCCTCGATTTCCCAAAATAAAATGGAAGTTAGTTCTTGATCCTGATTAATTAAATTACTAATACCAAAGTTAAGGCCTAAACTAATCCCTTCGCGATTTTGGGATTCGGGATTTGGCGGTGACATACCTCATGTAAGCGAGATCCCCGAAACCCCGAAACGCGAAGTCTCAACTCAATACCAAAGTTAAGGCTTAAACCAATCCCTTCGCGATTTCGAGATTCGGGGTTTGGCGGTGACATACCTCATGTAAGTGAGATCCCCGAAACCCCGAAACATGAAATCCCGACTCAATAACAAAGTTTAAAATGAACTAACTTCGTTTTAAAAATACATTTAATGGTAATTAAACTTCTTAGGTATTTTATTTTTTCGGGTTTCGTTGAACGAGATCTTTCGAATTTTGATTTTTGAATTTCCGAAATATGACCATATTAATAACGGATAGTTTCTGTGACACAAATGCGTATCTCAGAAATATTCTCTACATTAAAGGTATTAAATTTTTGACAGTTGCGTTAGTACTTTCACCATAAAATGAGTTAAAGGAAAATTAAAGGCCTGTGTTTTGAACCTTATTCTCTCTTTTTCTATCAGGAGTAAGTCGCATCCACCCGAGCTTACACACATCTCTTATGTGACAGGTTTTCGTTCCAATACGAAAGATATGGCACCAAAGAAGGGACCCAAGAAGAGTGAAGACACAGTTGAGATTTCCAGCCTAGAGAGAGATCCGACACCATGCCACATGCTATCGACTCAATCAAATTATGGAGACAAATCTATGAAAATTTGGACTATGAGATAAAAAATTCCCTTAATGATTCTGAGAATCACCTTCGGGACATAGCAGAATCAAAACTTCAGAAGATTGCAACACACCCACGGCTCATGGCGTACAACGACCTGATCAGTTGGGCTTTAGAGAAGGTTTATATTCCAACGAGAAGCATTTTAAATGATCAAGGGGCCATTATCGGCTCATTCAGACCCGAACATATCCAGGTTATGTACACACTCTCACCCAATCCTAAATTCATTTACAATGCCGAATTTATAGCTGAATTTCAGAGAAAGGAATGCACTGAGGCAGACCAAACTTACCCTGATTTAATCAAAGGTTGGTGGAGATGTCCATCAAAATTTAGGGCAGATACCCATGGAATTTATGCCACAACTTCTTTGAATGAGTACATGGTTTATATAGCCATGATGTTGTGTAGACTCTTCGGCAAAAAGAATCCCTGTCATTTCCCCATAGATTGGGTGCCCTTTTTAGAGGAAGCATCAGAAGGATATAGTTTCAACTGGGATAAGATTTTATCTGATAACATAGCCAAAGAGGTTTCAGATTACAAAGCTGCAAGATCCCGAGGTCAACCAGTGGCCTTTTACATGTCGGCATACATCATGGACGCAATTTTTTTTATGATTCCTTCCCCCCTGATGAAATGGAGTTGGAACACAACCTACCTCGAACCCATTCACAAGTATCACTTTGAGTTGCGGGAAGAAAATGAAAAAAATTCATTTTACGAAATTTGTCATTTCGTGGTAATACCAATTCATAAAATGTTTTTTGGCTATGACCCTCCTCACATTTCTGAAATAGTTTCAAAAAACCTCAAGCCAATAACAGACTAGTTCATTGAAGAAAGTTTCTCCTACATCAGGGTTTATGGGTGCTCAATCCCCCCTCACGCGCTTCCAAAATTCCTCCCGGATAGACTGGTGTGTAGGGAAGTGGCACACCAAATAGTGAAAGGTGGTATCATAATAGAGATAAAGGCGGCTCAAAAGAAGTCCTGGCCAATATTCCATGTGCACATCGGGAAATTTTCATTACAAAATTTGGGTCATTCCAAGATGGAAGCAGAAGCACTCGAGGAGGTCAAATTGTTAAATATTGAGTACAAAAGGCATGACCCTTATCAACTAGTGAACAAACACTTGATACACTGCAATATGAAAGCATATGAACATGAGGATTCTCCTTGGGATGACATGTTCAAAGGGACTAAAACTTATAAAGAGGTGTTGGAATGAGTACAGACACTGTCGTCCGACCTACAAGCTAGCTTTTGGACCTTTCAGAAGCATAGACGAAGTGGTCTACCCCAAGTACAGCAAGGAGAAGCAATCATCCTCCCCCAGGAGCAAGAAGGTTTTCCCCCAGGCTTCGAACATGAAGCCTAGAAGAAGGGAAATCTCAAAAACATCCCACAGGATACGGAAAGGCCCCCACCAAACAAAGAGACCTTACAGACAAAGAAAGCAAAGATGGAAGCAGAGAAAAGGTCTAGAAGACCACCCAAGTCCAGTAAGCTTAATCCCCCTTCATCACCTAGTGTTGATGTCAATACGCCTAAGGCAATAAAAAGGAAATGATCTACAGATCTAGGAAGTCCCATAGCTTCCTTAACCCCCTTACAGGCCGATTTTGGATTCCCACAGGCAGGAGTTATAGTTGTTGATGACCTCACCTCTATCCCTATAGATGAGATTCCTCCTTCTGATTATTTTTTCAGTAGAAAAAGGAAGGCCATCCTGAAACAAGAGATGCATAAGAAGGAGGTGAATATGGTAAAAAACATAAAGTCTTGATAGATGGACAAAATTTGGAGGAGGAGGATTTCGCTACAGAAATAGCAGGTACAATGGGAGCAATGGCAACAAAAAACCTTTTTGCCGTGGGAAACATGAGAACGAGGATAAAGAAGAGTGATAACATGATAGCTCAATTACAATATCAGTTAAAGAATGTTGAGGAGAACATCAGAGAAGAGGTGAGTAAAAGCTTGGAGCAGACCAGGGCTGTCGAAAGGCTAGAAATTCAATTACTCGAAACAAGCTTGGATGAAAAGAATCAGAAGTACAAGCAAGTCAGGAATAAGTTACTCAACAAAAGGAGCATGTAGAATAGTTACAGTCTAAGTTAAATTTGATGGAAGGTCAGGTCATAGATCTAAAAGATTTTCAGGGCCACTCACTGCAAGTGCATTCAAAAATAGAAGTTGAACAACAGAAATTGATTTCTAGGATAGAGATTATTCAAAGTTACTTTCAAGAAGCAGATAATGCCTTTGATAATATTATCCTGAAGGAAAAAGAAGCCAAAGAATCTAGGGTTACTCTCCAAAAGGAAATCATATATTCGGAAAGTGAAGAGACATTCAAAACTACGAAATTTTCAGCCACAGAGCAAATCAGAGGCGACATCATGCTCAAGCTATGGGAAACCAACATAACTAAAAACAAAAGAATAGTCAAGGAAATTAGAGATGACTGGGAAGAATTTTTTGATATTTTAGACAAAGGATCGTTGAATATTGGAAAAGGAAATTGTACAGGACTTCTGAGAGAGATTAATATTGTAACACATCAATTAAATTTTTGAGAAAATTTGAGCGAAATTCAAACATAAATTTCACAGCTAAGGAAAATGGATGTCACCCTAATAGACAGGTTGTTAGTTGAGCCCAACTTAAAACTGCAGTCGATAAAGTTTGCAGATATAGGAGTTGAAGACCGTCTTTCCAAGATACAGAGAAAGGTTTATCTCTTAGAAGCAAAAGACCTTCCAGAACCCCCCATAAATTTTACACAGTTCCTGGAGAGATGCATTGAATGTATTGGATCAAAAGAAGGAGAGTCATCGAAAAAGTAAAAGTATCATTTGGAAGATCTTTGCTTCCAAGAAAATAGAAAAGTGGAGAGGATCGTGCAAACAATTTCTGATCTATTTTTTAACAAATAGTTAGTCACTAGGAATTAAGAAATCATCAACCGTCTTAAGATTGGTAGTTTCGTATAAATATAACTTTTCAAGGCTAAGAGAGGCATTTTTTCTAGATGGGTTTGTAAAGAGAAAATTTCATTTTGCCAGAATTAATACAATATAGATTGAAGATTCTAGATCTTGTCAAGCCTAAGTTATGTGTTTCTCTGTCATTTCATATTTTATTTCATATCTTCGTTAAATGCTTTCATGATGTAACTTCTATTGTGGTGATTGAACATTCAGATTATCTAACCGTTTGTAGTTTTTCCTCTGTATCAGTTGTCAGCGGATATAAGACCTATGAACATTTTAAAACTCTAAAATTATATACTTCTTCAAAGTTATCATCCCTCTTTCTCCTATTAGCATAAAATGAGATTCCTCTTTAATTGATGCCTCATTTTTGTTATACAACTATATATTTCTTTTTCTTTCTTCATTCCATGCACTGTCTCTTTTAAATTAGACTCAGATACTGGAAACGACCTTCATTCCTATTATACTATTGATTCATAATTGGTAAGTTTTATTTTTATTATTTCAAACTAGAAATTTGCAACCCTTGAAAATAATTTTGACTTACAAAAAGGAATTCCTTAGCTTTCATTACTGTTCCAGTTACTAGACAGCCTAATATAGAACCCGGTCTATCAAATCAGACAAGCATTGCGTTAAACCTATTCAATATCATCTTACAAACAACAAATACACAGGTAGAACTTGAACATTCATGGGATGTGATTGAAAGGGATATTAGCATCCAAGAACAATGGGAAGCTAGAAAAAGACAGTTAAGGAACCAACCTTGATCTCGCTTTCCATTACACTGATATTTTTACCCATTAACTATCTACACCTTTTCAAATGCCTTGACGGTGTACTTTAGAGCCTTAAAGTATAAACTTAGGAACAACATCTTTTTGGCGTCGTTGTCGGGGACGAAGAAACGAATCTTTTCCCTGAGAAGAATGGCATTGACACTTTCTTTCTTTGATAGTGAATAAAGATCGAAAAACCTTCTAAGGCTACTTTTATCTTTCACTTGGAGACTCCACGATAAGTAAACTGGATATTAGCCGAAAGAACACCAGAAAGAACCCGAACGACAAGAAGACCTCTCCAATATTTGATCCAGAAAATATTTTAAAATCAAGAAGATCCCTTAGACAAATAGTTTCAACAACACATACCATCTGTCAACCAAATTCTACATGGTTGAACGTCAAAGGAAGACTTGAGAGATCTGTCTCCCTCCCCCTTGCAATTGATACATTTTCTCTGCTCGAAGTGCACACCCCTACTACCAAGCACTCTGACAAATGCCCTGTGTATCTTGATTTAATCCCCATTGATTCTTCGATATATTCGTCTTACAAGTCTGGAGAAACAAGTTCCTTTCATCTTGGGCCTTCTTTCTCCAGTTTCCTGTGCCTTGATGACCAGTTCCCCACAACCTTTCTGTCACATTCCAGCACAACCCAAAATCTACCCAGCTTCCATGAGATTTCTCCTCATACACTCTGAGTTTCATCCTCAAATCCATCAATGGTTGAGCACGGAGGTGCGTAGGGTGCAGGCGGTGTTGTAGGTGGTGTCGCGGGGGGAGCGGCAAGTGGCCAAGTACCACTCCCCAGAATTTTTGCTAAGGTGGCTGCTAGATATGCCCCTCTCATCCTCTCGATTCCCCTACATGACCTTCCAGAAAATTACATGAAAAATCTCCCAAAATTCATAGGGGAAGGCGATTTGATCGCACAAGAACACATCATTTTATTTGACTAATTTGCTGACATCCTAGGACTTGAACATGAAGATGTCTACTCCAGACTCTTGGTACAAACTTTTGAAGGGCAGGTCAGAACTTGGTTCCGAGGCTTAGCAGCGGGATCTTTAAGGTCATACGATGAACTCGAAAGTGCTTTCATCAAATAATGGGGAGAAAGGAAAGATCACCTCTATTATCTAATTGAATTCGGGGCTCTTAGAAAGAAAAATTCTAAATCAGTTCTCGAGTTCACCCAAAGTTTTAATAAATTGTATAATAAAATTCCCATCAAGGTCAAACCTTCTCAAACTGCAGCAAAAGTAACTTTCGCTGGAGCTTTTGACCCTGATTTCGCCCTACTGTTAAGAGAGAGGAGATCAGTAGACCATACTAAGATGCAAGACGATGCCCTAGAAATTGAATCAAACATGATGGCTTCAGGAAAGATAAAAGACAAAATGGAGACTGGAAACAAAGAAACCAGAAGGTACAGAGAACAAGGAGGATCTTCTGGGTCAGGAAGATCTTCATGAGGCAAAATGGACGACATGGCTAGGATAATTAAAGAACTGTCTAATAAGATTTCAAAAATGGAATTAGACCAAACGAAAAAATGACCATTTTCCCAGAAAGGGTTTCAGAAGGAATCCCAATCCTCAAGCCCCACAAAGACAGATTAATAATGAGGATCAAAAAATCCCAACCCCCTTCAAGAGTGAAAACTTCATTGGAGAGGAAGACCTAGAAGATTTCGAGGAATTAGAGGAAGATATAAACAATCTAGGTGATGATGATCCACAACCCTATTTATCGAGACAAGATTATGAAAAATTCTTAAATAAAGAAAATAGATTGGAAAATGACATAAACATTAGTACTTCTGAATATTTGACCTACCAGGGTATTGCAGATGGTATAATGGTCGAGCTTCACCAGATGTACAATCTAAGGCCTAGAAACATGAGTCTCACAATCACCCAAATGAAAAATATCTTGTCGAGGGGCAAGACAGACGAGACGGTTTCAAAAAATGTTGAAAAGCAGACTGAAAAAACTAACATAACAGACACTCAACCTACCAAGACTAAGGCAGCTGAAACACCCGCATTCAAAACACAGAAAGCGAAAGCTCCTGCAACTGAAACAAAACCTTCACCACAAAAGAAAGATGATAAGAAGGGGATAATAGCCCAAACCATAGAGAACAATAAAATTAGGATGAATTTTAATCTGGAAAATGAAATCAATAAAATCAAGATCCCCATACCTCTTGTCATGCTGGCAAAAAACCCAATCTACAGAAAACAAATTGCCAAGATGATTAGTTTTTCAGAAGACGAAAGCCAAGCTGATGTCATTAAATTAGAAGATGACAAACCGAACATAGTTTTTGGTCCACATTTAGAAGGCGCCAAAGACATTGTTGCACCCTTCTATATCACATTAACCTTGTTCAACTGACTACTCCACAACTGTATGCTCGATTCTGGAGAATCCCACAATGTGATGCCTAAAGTCATTATGGATAAATTGGGTCTCGAAATCACTAGGCCTTATGGAGATTTATATTCATTCGATTCAAGAAAATTTAAATGTATAGGCATGATTAAAGACTTGGTGGTAAATCTTGCACAAATACCTGCAAAAAGCATTCTCATGGACGTAGTGGTCGCCGATATCCCTCTGAAATATGGTATTCTATTATCCAGATCCTGGGGCGCCAAGCTAGGGTGATCTCTCCAGCTTGACATGACATATGATATGATTCCAGTTTTCGGAGTACAGTTCACGCACCTGTACAGAGAAACTAGGTTGGCATTCACAGTAAGTGATCCACGCAACCCAAATAACCACCCTGTATATATTGCAGATCAAGATTTAGGTAATTGTATTTTATCCATTGATGATGATATTGATCTAGGTATAAATGAAATTTGTATAGAATAAAAAACAGAAAAAGAAAAAATTAAAAAAAATGTATATACCACTGGTGTGTGGAAGATGTTTTTTGACGATGCTTCATCCTACTTTGGAGTTGGAGCTAGGGAACTCCTTGTGGCCCCTAATAATCAATTTGTAATCCCCTTTTCCTATAGACTACAGTGGAATGTAGACCACACTAATAACGTATGTGAGTATGAAGCCTTAGTGTTAGGGTTAGAAGCCGCTAGGAGAATGAAAATAAAAAACCTCAAAATATTTGGTGATGCCGAGCTAATCATAAAACAGGTAAATCGACAGTACCAGGCCAAACATCCTAGGTTGAGGTCTTACAGGAATTGTGTCTGGGATCTAATCGAAAATTTCTTCTCCTCTGTCAAAGTCCACTATATTCCAAGAACTGAAAACCAACAGGCTGATGCGTTAGCCAAAGCAGCCTCAACAATCACACATCCCATCGCTTTCAAACTAAAGTACCATATACAAATGAGACATCGACCTTTCATATCGAATAACATACAACACTGACAAGTTTTTGAGTAAGATGAACAACTGCGCAAATTTTTAGAATCAATAGACGAGTTCCCCGAAATGCATGCCTACCAAGAAAACCAAAATGATCCTGTTTGGATCATGCAGGAAGGGGAAGACCCCCAAGAAATCCATGATAAAATCACCAACCATCGAATGCTTGTTCTAAAAAATAACCATATCCC
>JZKD02S0632105.1:0-15716 GCA_000966675.3 Picea glauca | reverse complement strand
GAATGTGTTTGACTTATCTATTTTCTTTCTAAGATCAACAACTTCATCTTCTAACTTATGACATGACTCTTCCTTTTCATTATTTTGATTCTTCAATAGTTCCTCTACCCTTTTGCCTTCTTCAATTTGGGTCTTGAGATGGACAATAGTTTCAAAACTTTTTCTAATCTCGTCATCTACCTTTATATATTTTTTTTCATTCTTTAGTCTTGTGATATCTTCTTCCTTTTCTTCTAATTGAGTCTTATTAATCTCTTCTTGTTCTTTGAGCATTCCCTTTAACTTCAATATGTGACTTTGACTCCTCCTAAGAAACTTCTTAGTGTTATCCAAAAGATAGCTATAGTCTATATAATAATGGTCATTACTATTCATATAAACCATCTTCAACTTTCTTTTGAAGTTATAATAGATCTTCTTCTATTCTTTCCATGGGATAACTACCATCAAACTCTACACAAACTATTTCTAGATTTTCTTCTTCACTTGTAGAGAAAAATTCAACATCATCACATTTTGAATCATTGCAATCAAGAGTCTTTGGAGATTCTTTACCTTAATTTGAAATACTTTTGAGATCTTCCTTTTTGCCAACGTCATCACATGATTCTTTGCTTTCATTTGAAATGTCTTCAAGATCTTCATTTGTGCTAACATCATCACTTGATTATTTGTCTTCATTTGAAGTGTTTTCAAGATCACATTTAGAAATAATGCATTCAAGAGTTTTTGGAGATTCTTTACCTTTAATGATCTTGATGGAGTGGTCTTCAACATATTATTTCTTGTTTTGATATGTCTCTTCTAGATTTAGCCATAGATCTTTGGCGGAAGTGCATTGTACCATGCTCTCTTTGATAGGGCTTGAGAGTCCACTAATAATGGTCTTGAGATCCAGTGCATCATTCTTCTTTCCTTCCCTTTGTGCTGCAAACTTTGACTTGTTCTTCAAAGAAACTGATCCACCAATGGCTGCCTTCCAAATACCCACTCCCATTCCCTTCAAAAGCACTCTCATATCTATTCTCCAAGTAGAATAGTTTTCCTCAACAAGGATTGGAACTTCATCATCCATTTGTGTGTCTATAGATCTCCTCCAAGCTTGTTAAGGCTTATAGTGAAGGCCTAATCTGATACCAATTGTTGGAAACACCGACCACACTTAGAGGGGGGGGAGGGTGAATGAGTGTGGAGCTCTTTTTCCCAAAACTTCCTTCTTACACAAAACTCATTAGTTAGCAATCACCATTTACTCATTAGTTATTGTTTTCATTTATAACCTAGTTAGATGTGAACATATATCACCAACATATATCAACGATGTATCATCAATAAATAATCACCACAAGGAACACAAAGAACACAAGATGTATATACAATTTATTACAGACTTCAATCCTTGGGGTTTTTTAGCAACAACTAAATAGAGTACAACTCTACAAGATCACCATCTCTATATGCAAGACTCAACTTACATCCTCAACACCAACTGAGATGAGGCAACAATCCTCCACAGATATCAATCTGTCACATGTACAGGACCTATCAGTAGTGCAGCCCGTGTGTGTACACACTCTGGCTCACTACAACCCTCGTGTGTACGTGGTCAGTCTGTATTAAAGCCTGCGTATGCCTTCTTATTTACTTAGGGTTTTCTCTTCAAAATCAACTTAGATCCTATGCAACCTGAAATCATATTCTCTTCTTTCTTTCACTGTCCAAACTGACCCACAGCCAGTCACAACACATCCAAGCTATCCAATAACTTATTCATGATTCTCAACCATATATTATGAATTCTACTCAATCATGTATAAGCAACCAGTATACTATAGAAATCATATCATCACTGAATCATAAGAGTGTTTCTCATTCCATCAATCAACACAAATCACATCATAACAACCATACCAAGAATTCCTTAAGAATTCACTACACAAAAATCAAGAGTATCCATCTAGGCAATAATGTAACCATACTAGAGTCTCAGTGACAGATATGAACCCATATAATGCATATCTGGAACCTGCTTTAGTATTCAAGAGCCTATCATTAGCTCAAGCACCAATCTCCATGACTTCATCAAATGTATGTGCCCTGTCTTCATACAACCTGCGTATGTACGTGCCTTGGCTCACTGTAGCCCGTGTACACCTTAGAAACTGGGGTTTCTGAACCTCTAGAGCTTTTTTTGTCATGATCTCAGACATTACCGAAACTTTGATATGTCCATGAGATCCTCCTCACACTCTATCTCTCAGAATAGATCTTCAATTCATGCTCAAGAGATACACAAGAGATTCTCCCAAAATGTTCATTTCACAAGAGACCCTTGCCTCTTATTTATACTCTTCATCTTCTAGGTCACTTAACCCACTTCTAGGTCACTTAACCTATTTTCCTCATTTTAGGGTTAACCAATTTCCATAATTAGAAAGTTTTCCATTACTTTATCATTTAAATATTCCTCCTTGACTTTGTCACCTCACTTTATCATTTAAATAATCTTCTTTGATTTTGTCACTTCACTTTATTATTTAAATAATCCTTCTTGACTTTGTCACTTTACTTTATCATTTAAATAATGATTTCTTCTGTTCAAGCTCTTTGACTTCTTTGACCTTTTGGGGCTTCAAGCCAATATATGAGGGTCCTCCAACTTCGTAAGGCCATAACTCTTAAACCATGAGGAGTTATGTGACATTCCACATACCACCAGAAATGGCATGACAAGCACTATCCATCTAAGATAGTTTCACTAACAAATTCATTGATCTTCATCTCATTATTCCACAATCAAACATGGGTTCTCCAACCATTCTTCTAGGATAACTCAATTGTAAAGTGTCTTCTCATGAGGGATTTCACCATAAGGGGACCACTTTGGAGTTCATCCATTTGTGCACCTTATCAACCATGATAAGACTATAATGATCAATCTAACTATGCATCATATATCAAAGAAAACACATCGATCCATCTTCATCTTTGCATCATGTATCAATGAATCATATACTTGACATCTATCCATTCTCATCAAGGACAATATATATTACATTTGACATCAATCATCAATCAATCAATCCTTTGGCATCAATCAATCACTTGACATTAATCAATGACATCAATCAATCAAACCATTGGAATCAATGACAACATGATCCAACAGGGTGTCTATGCTCAACTTTCACTCTCTGGCATTCCATACATCTGGCAATGTAATCAACAATATCCTTCTTCATTTGTGGCCAAAAGTATTGGATTCTTATTGTTTCAATTGTTTTCTGGGAAACAAGATGTCCAACATATGGAACATTATGCCTTTCTTTTCATACCAAATTCATGATTTCTCTTAAATTAGGAACATAAATTCTATTTTTATGCATAAGTACTCCATGTTCCTTCATCTCATACTCTTTAAATTTCTACTATACATTTTATTGTTGTAATATTTATTTTACATAAAGGTAATGTTGGTCTGTAACAATAACATCTAAAATTCTACTCTTTAAATATGAATTGTGCATATTCATGGTTGTACCATGTATTAGATGTACTCTTCTACTAAGTGCATCAACAAATTTATTTTATTTTCCTTTGATATGCTTGATGTTAAAGTCATACTCACTTAAAAACTCTAGCCATCTTGTCCTCCTGACATTCAAAGTTGGTTGCTCAAAAAGACATTTCATACCATTATAGTCTATTTTTAGTTCAAATCTCTTTCCCATGAGATAATTCATCCACATCTTCAATGCATGAACTATGGCAGCAAGATCCAAATCATGTGTGGAATAATTTATCTCATGTTATTTAATATTTTTGGACTCATAACTAATTACATGTCCATTCTGAGTGAGGAATCCACCAAGTCCTTCTTTGCATGCATTTGTACATACCACAAAGTTCTCATTTGGGTTAGCAAACTTCAAAATAGGTGCACGAGTAAGCAATTCTTTCAACAAATTAATTTTTTTTTCACACTTTGTTTTCCATTCAAACTTAATTCTCTTATTTTTTAAAGAAGTGATGGGATGAGGAATTTGAGAACCCTACTATAAATCTCCTATAATATCTGGGTAATCCCATGAAAGATCTAATTTCTGAAACATTCTTTGGTGTTGGCCATCTTCTAATGGCATCAATATTGTCTGGATCTACTACATACCTTCCTATGAAATAATGTGCCCCAAATAAAGGGTCTTCTTTTGGTAAAAAAAACACTTTCTTAGCTTGGAATACAATTGATGCTCCCTTAGAACTTGCAACACCAACCTCAAGTGATGTTTGTGCTCTTCCTCGGACTTAGAATAGATAAGTATGTCATCCAAGAACACAATGACAAACTTATCAATATAATTTATGAATATTCCATTCATTAAGAACATAAGGACAAGTGGTGCATTGGTCAATCCAAATGGCACCACTACAAATTCATAATGTCCATGCCTCATTCTAAAAGTTATCTTACCGATGTCTTCTTCCTTGATTCTCACCTGGTGATATTCTGACATCAAGTATATCTTTGAAAATATATTCACCCCTCTTAGTTGATCAAAGAGGTAATCAATTCTAGGTAGAGGGTATATGTTCTTCATTGTGTCTTTCTTCAGTTGTCTAAAGTCATTGCATAATATCAATGTCCCATATTTCTTTTTAAGAAAGAGTATCGATGTTCCCCAAGGTGAAACACTTGGGTGTATATACCCTTTCTTCAACAATTCTTCTAGTTTCATGTTTAATTCTTTTAATTATGGTGTACTCATTCTGTAAGTAATTTTTGACACTGAGGCATCTCTTGGTACTAAATCAATAGAGAAATATATATCCCTCTTTGGTGGTAATCCTGGTATTTCTTAGACTACATCCTCAAACTCTTGCAATACTAAATAATCTTTGAGACTTGGCCCTTTGGTATTTTTTGGCTCCTCCACATGAGCTGCATAGAATTGACATCATTTCTGGAAACATCTCTTCAACTATAAGGCCAAAATATCCCTAATAGAAATGGGTCTTGGAATTCCTTTCACAGTGCTCTATTTTCCTTCTTTATCAAGAAATGTAAATGTCTTGTTATGACAATTGAGGACAACATGATGCTTGTCCAACCAATCCATTCCAATTAGAATATCATAAGATCCTAATGGTATAATATTCAAATCATTACTAGTACTCACTCCATTCATATTTATTAGACAACCTTTGCCAATCTCATCGATCCTTCTTTTGGTTCCAATGGCTAGCTCAACAAAACTTGATTTTTCAAGCTTACTTTTATTCAAATGAAATCTATCCACTATTTTAGGATCAATGTAACTATGGATTGCTCTTAAATCAATTAAAATAGAATCAAGTTGATTAATGATCTTACCTTCCACCTCAATCATATGGGATTGGTGTTCTTCTTGTTGATATTCCAAGGCTACATGTATTCTTTGAATATTTATACCCATGTATTTTAATGTAGTAGCCTCTTGGATGTTGTGCAATGTTATCCTCTTGTCTTCTCTGTGAGGGAAATCCTTGTACATGTGATCTTCTTTACATACCCAACATTTTATTGGTGGTCTTCCCCTTTTTCCCAAGAGTCTTCCCTCTTGGATTCATTCTTACCATGATGATTTTGTTGATTTGTATTATGACTATTTCTATTGAAAAGAGGTTTGAATCCCTTCCATCTCTAATTATATTTCTCCTTCTTCTTATCCTTACAAGATGTCTGCAAATATTATTTTCCCTTGCCTTGATCATACATGTACTTAGCCTTTCTAATGGTCTCTATCAAAATTTTGGGTTCATCATATTCAATATTATCTTTATAAAAAGATGGAAATCCAATCATAAACCTCTATATATTCACCTTATCATCCTTGATAAACCCCACATAATTCAACAATCCCAAGAACTTGTTTTCATATTCTCCCATGGTCATGCTCCCCAACTTGAGTTCAAACAACTCTTGCATCTTCTTGTCATAATAATACTCTGAAAGATACTCCTTCTGAAAATATTTCTTGAACTACTTCCAAGTAATCATGTTCTCACTAATGTTCTCAACTTTCTTCAACTGATCCCACCACATAGAAAATTTTCCATGTAAATGGTAGGTGGAAATCTGATCTAATATGATCTTGAAATGCTCAAAAATCGTCCCCAAGGTGTAGGACAGTCGGTGACGGAGTGTGTTGTTAAGCTACTCCGTGATGTTAAAGTCACCGGTTCGAAACCTGTGGGGACAAAAAATCCAACCATGTTAAGGGTTGGTGTGGCTCAGTCCGGGTGCGATCCCCGGGTGATTTTGACGGCTTAGATGCCCCTGAGTCGCGGTTTCTCAAGCCACAGGTTAATCGCAGGTCCTGCACAAATTAACAAACAAAAAAAAGAAATGCTCAAAAATCAAAGTTCTCAAATCATCAAGAAAATGAAATTATTACGAAGTTCTCGTCACTAGCTTTCCGACGATGCAAATGGATCAAAAATTCGAGTTCATATGAAAAAGATATAATTGGTCAAAGGTTTTGAGTAAAAGTCAAAATTCAAAGGTCAATGATCATACTGTTGATGTTACCAGTCTGTCATGATGACATCATGATGACGTCAACATGACACATGGAAGTGTCTGGGTGTGACATGTGGTAGTCAGTTTTAGGCTTTCTAGAGGCAAATGTGGTGGATGACTGGACCGTATGGACGCTGATGTGGCAGTTCATATAGTGGCATGGTAGCTTTTGGGCATGACATGTGGTGGTATGGATCCTAGCTGGCAAGTGATGTGGTAGTACAATAGGGTGACAGGTGGCGCTAACATGGCTCCTGAGTGATTGTTGAAGTGGCACA
Organism: Picea glauca; assembly: GCA_000966675.3. Taxonomy (NCBI): domain Eukaryota; kingdom Viridiplantae; phylum Streptophyta; class Pinopsida; order Pinales; family Pinaceae; genus Picea; species Picea glauca. The sequence goes on along the minus strand of JZKD02S0632105.1, from coordinate 8,879 downwards.
GACCAATAACATGTTTCCAAGTGGCCCAATCACAGGGTGCCACATGGTACCCTAGATCAGGCCAAAAGGCCCAGGTCAACTAGCTAAACAACCTTCGGGGGATTTGAACTGAAGACCTCCACATATGGCAATGAGATAATGGACCTCCACTAACCAAGAAGTCGGAAGGGTGTGTCTTAACTCCACCGCAACCACCCTTGGTTTTGATCTGATATGTCGCGGAGTTTGGGGGAGCGCCCGATCGGTGGGGGCTACCCGCCAACCACAACGGGATAATATGTGACCAGGGCTAGAACCATAGGCCAATGACTAGGGGCCCAATCCTTTGGTGCATGGACACATAGGGAAATATGCCCAGGATCTCGAAAAAGAAGGGGTGCGTGCCCATATTTGGCCAAAAGTGGGTTTTCAACTATATTATAGCCAATTTTAATGTATTATGAGCTATGTTTAATGATGTTTAGCAATATTTTTGGGGATTTGAGCCTAGTTTGAGGCCAGATCTTGGGGAAAGGTTGGGATTCGAATCCAACCCATTTTATTACTTAAACCATGCATGTGATCCATGAAGTTACAGTCATTTTGGATGCAAAGTGACGAGAGAGAGGTCTTAGAAGTAAGACTAGTTGTCATGTCCTCATTCTGTAAGTGGTTGTTTCGAGCTCATTGGAGAGGGGATCTTTGTGAGACTTGTTTTGGGACTGGAGAGGAAGTCTTGAATAGCATATCAGAAAATTATTTGTAGCGGATCGAAATCATTTTGATGGAAATTGAGCATTTTATAGGAGAAATAAAGCGGTCATCCACTACAAGCGGGACCCAAAGACATAGCCAAATCATTTGGTGAACTCTGTTATCAAACCTATTTTGTCCCTCTTACTTTTTTCCTGTTGTTTTCTTTCATGTTTATTTCTGTAGATTTAAAGTTTAAGTGTCGCATTCTTATCGATCTGATGCCTTGAAACACATTAAACTTTCACTTGCTTTAATTGTTTATAATACATTCACATTTAAATCAAGTTGGTATCAGAGCAATTGGTTGTGTTGGAAGGTTTAACAGGTGTAGGTGTTGAATGATCACAAGATCCAAGTCATGAAGGGGTGAAGGAACAATTGAAGAATTTATTCCTGAGATTGAACATGAATTGCGAAGAAAACGTATGGCTTTTGAAGAAGGACTTTCTCCAGAAGAAAGAGAGTTCAGAAGAGCTTTATTTTCTATGTCAAATATGGTAAAGGTGTTGTATGATGAATTTCTTAAAAGGAAGGATCCTAATCAAGGAGAATCATCATCACATCATATTAAAAGTGAAGAGGAAGGAGACCCTCCAAAACCTCCTCCTTCACCTCCTTCTTCTCCATCTTCTTCTTCAAGTACAAGTTCAAGTTATACTTCTACCATTATTTCCACAAGAAAATATTCTCATTCTCATAAACATAAAATTGATGTGCCATTACTTAAGCTTGATGTAAAATTTGAGTTACCAATTTATGATCGTGAACTAAATTCTGAAAAGCTATATAATTGGGTTAGACAAATTGAAGTCTATTGCAGGATACAAAATATCGTTGATGATGAAATGATAATTCGGCTTTCCAGTCTCAAACTGGGAGGTAGAAGTCTCGTATGGTGGGAAAGAAAAAACAAAGAGGATCTCAAGAAAAGCGGTAAAATACTCTCTTCTTGGAATGATTTTGTAACTACTTTGAGAAAGCAATTCTATCCTTTAGCTTACATGCAACAAGCTATGATGTCTTGGCAAAATTTTAGGTAGCTAAAAGGTCAAAGTGTTCAAAGTTACACACAAGAATTTTGGAAAAGGGAATTGTTGTTGGACATAACACTAGAAAAACAAGAAACTTTACTGAAGTACATGTTGATTATGTGGGTTGGTTGTCATTGATGTCAACCCTTGAAGAAAGTCTGGTAGCGAATTTTGGTAGCACAAAGGTTTGGGTAATGGACCCAAGTTTGTTTGATGTATAATGGTATGATTTTTAATATATTTGAAGGTAATACTATTATGGATGGATAGTACATATCATTCCATTTCTGGTGGTATGTGGAATGTCACATAACTCCTCACGACTAGAGAGTTATGGCCATGTGAAGTTGGAGAACCCTCATGAGTCATCTAGAAGCCCCAAAAGGTCAAAGTAGTCAAAGTAGTTGCAAAGAAGAAACTATTTAAATAATAAAGTGAAGTGATGAATGTACTATGATTCAAAGTGTATACAAAATAAATTATTTAAATAATAAAGTTAATGGATAAATTACTAAGTGAACAAGTGGTTAGAAGTGGGTTAGCCCTAAAATAAGGAAAGTGGTTTAAGAGATTTTAGAAGGTAATTGATAAAGTGAAGTGATGAGTGTGCTATAAGTCAAAGTGAGTACAAAACAAATTATTTAAATAATAAAGTTAATGGAGAAATTACTAAGTGGACAAGTGGTTAGAAGTGGGTTAAACCTAAAATAATGAAAGTGGGTTAACATGGTTAAAAGGTAACCCCTTGAGGAAGCTACATGAAAGTATAAATAAGAGGCAAGACTCTCTCATTTTAATCACACTTGAGAATATTGAATATCTACAAGTGAATAAGGTAACCAAAGGATATCTAAGCCGAATTTCAGAGGGAAGGTGAAGTAAAGAAGGTTGAAATTCAAGGGAGGATAAATTCTTTTGATGATGCTTTCTAAGGTATGTTATTTACATGTCATCTCACCATTTTCGCAATAATTTCTTTTCTAGAATTATTCAGACCTTGAAATTGGGAGGCCGTTGAGGAAACATATCCAAATAGTTGTGATAACAATTTTATCTTGTGGTTTGTTGTATTTTTTGAGTTACACTCCATGGAAAATAGGGTTTGTGGCTAGTCTTGAAACTAGTCTAAAACAGGTGTTTCGGGTAAAAACGTCATTCCTTCTTCATAACAGATCCAAATTTAGTAAGACCAAATTTATTGGTTATAGTAAAATATGTAGTATTATTTGTACCATTTTTAAATCCATACGACAAATATTCCGTGCGGGGCACTCTCTACAAGTTCTCTCTCTCAAATATGCCAGAATTCAACAAGGTATGCCCTTTTTGCTATAACTCTCTTTCTGAGAGGTTCCAAGTAGTGAAACCTGGAGGAATTGCATAAAAGACATTGAAGAACATTGTGTACTATTTTATATCTTTATTCATTACATGTACATAGTTATGATTATTTCAAGTTAGGGTTGTTGACTAATCCAAAATTAGTCATGTGAGACTAAAGTAAAGTTTGATGAAAATGCTAGTCTCTTGTTGTTAAAGTTAAGGAAGGTTTGCATGTATGTGATCATATACACTAGGTCTATTACAGAGTTACAAATAATATTTGGATGATGAAATTGATGAGGGATTTTAGTTGAGGTACGTGTTAGGTACATGTTTGAGACAAGTAGTTGATGAGTTGGCACATACATGAGGTGTATAGTTGATGATGTTAGTACATCTTGATGAGTCATAGTTTATGTGTATTTGATGCATGATTGGTACATATTTGGTGCATGTTTGATGCACTCATTGATGGTATAGGTTGAGGTATAGATTGATGCACTTGTTTATGGTACAGGTTGATTACAGGTTGTTTGGACAGGTTATTGTGACATTTTATTTGTACGGGTTTGGTGCATGGTTGATGCATTTATTTATGGTATAGGTTGATGTATGGTACATGTTGGCACAGGTTATTGGCATAGTTTGTTACAGGTTGATTACAGGTTGATTGCTACAGGTTTACAACAGTATATCTCACAGTGATACTATGACATTGGTTCCATCATTCTACTTCTACGTCAGGGTGGTTAGATGGGGAAATGACAGGTGGTTGTAGCCACCTTTTGGTTGTATCCAGAGAACATAGGAGGTTGTAGCCTCCTTCTGGTTATAGCCAGAGAATTGTGGAGTTGGATCTTCCCTCAGGTTGTAGCCTGAGAAACTATGGGGTTGTAGCCTCCTTCTGGTTGTAGCCAGAGAATTGGGGAGTTGGAGCTTCCTTCAGGTTGTAGACTAAGAAACTAAGAGGTTGGAGCCTCCTTAAAGTTGCAACTGGAAAAAAAAGGAAGTTGGTGCTTTGATTGAATGTAATTCTTAAATACATATAAGAAAAATCATTCTGTGGTTTTCTCCCGCTTTGGGTTTCCACGTAAAAACATTGGTGTACTGTGTATGTGTATGATTTCTTATTTGTTCATTGTTTATTTACTTTGCAACTATTGGATGATAATTCTACATTGATATAACACTTGCATTTTGTGGTTAAAAAGTATTATTTCTCTATTACTGATTCACCCCCCCTCTCAGTAATCCAACAATTGGTATCCGAGCAGGTTCCTTCAAGAATCATTTTAACCACTGAAAGGTAGATCATGGAGAGAAACAACATGTATAAAAATGGAATACCACAGTTTGATGGGTAGAAGTATGCATTCTAGAGCAGAAGGATGAAAACATATATACATGCATAGGGATTTCAAATTTTTCAATCTATAGTAGATGGATACAAAGAACCAACAGTTATGCCAACAAGTGAAAGAGCAATAAAACCCGATCAAAATAATTCCAAAGCCACAAATTCACTTTTGAATGGTCTTGGTGAATCGGTATACACCAAAGTTATGCATTGTAAATACTCTAAAGAGATTTGGGACAAACTTCAAAATATTTATGAAGGAGATTCAAAAGTCAAAGCAACGAAGCTTCAAACTTAAAGAATCTGTAATTGTTCAAAAGGTACAAAGATCTATTCCTATGAGATTTCATCCTAAGATATCAGCACTAGAAGAAGGAGCATATCTAGACTCAATAAGCATGGACGAACTACATGGAATCTTCACAACATATGAATGAGAACTGAACATGAAAATCTAGATATAAAAGAAGAAGCTTTCAAAGCATCCAAAAGGTCAAAGCAAAAGGGAAAGTAAAAAGAAAAAGAACATAACAACAATAGTGACATCTTAGAAGATTATGAAGAAATGGCCAATTTTGTCAAGAGATTGAACAAGGAAACCAACGACGGATATAAAGGTAAGATTCCATTGATTTTTTTTAATTGTGATGGTATTAGTCATTTTTCTAAAAAATGTCCTCATAAGAAAAATAAGGGGAATGATGAAGATTACTCAAATAGCAAACAAACATATAAAGGAAAAGGAACCACAAAGAAAGTTTTCAATAAAATCTTATGCACCAAAGAAGACATCTCCTCATCAAATGAAGATGAAGTGAGTGATAGTGAGACATAAAAAGTTGTAATCATGGCATTAGAAGACTTTGATAAATAAGACACCAAAGAAGAATATGAAGAGGCAGAAGTTGACTACCGAGAAGAATCGTTGAATTCCATAGAAGTTATAAGAAGAGAAAAGAGGAAAAACAAGAAGCTACAAGCATAACTAGAAAAGAAGGAAGACACTCGAGAACTAGAGCAGATCATCACAGAATTGAAGGTTCAAATAGAATAATATAAAATAATTGAAGAAGCACTCAAAGAACAGTTAGAAGAAAGAGATAGGATCATTGGAAATTTGGAAGCAAAGATTGTCACATTGAGAAAGGATCTTCAAAAGAAAAATATACAGAACAACTCAAAAGTTTTGAATGACATTATCAGCAGTCAAAGGCCTAATCATGACAATTTTGGACTTGGATACAATTAGACAAAAAAGGGATCAAGATCCAAAGAAACAAAACAAGAAACATATCGAAAAAGTTATGCAAAAACAATCGAAGGGGATATGAATACCTACAAGGAAGATTATAGGGGCACTCCTCCATCGAGAAGATTCAGATTTCAAAATTAAAAACTGATAGAAACAAATAAGCCTCAGGAAGAAGAAGGATTCATAAGAGTAACTCCTTTCAAAAGATCTTCAATTCCCAGGTATCAAACTATATTTTTGGGTTTATGTTATGCATGAAATAATTTTCGACATAAAGCTGTAAATTGCAAAGATAATAACAGGAACATAAACAACTTTGAAATTCATACACAAAATGGTTATCCAAGAATCCCTAGTGAAACACAAATAAGAAGCTAGAACATGTTTGAATCATTGAGCACTGAAGTGGAATGCTACAAGTACAATAACTTTGGACACATGGCCAAAGATTGTAGAATGACAATCCCTCCTAGAGAACTACAACAGAAAAGCAACAGTCACATACATGAGCCTCAACAGAGAACATGGATAAGAAAGAAGAATCAGTATAGCAATGAAGAATGTGCACTCTCTACAAGATAAGCAAAAGAAGCATGGTTGGTATGTTGACAGTGGTTGTTCGAAAAACGAAGAACAGGTGAACAAATACCAGGTCCCAGAGATCACAAGATTGGAAATAAAACGAGATGAAGAAAATTCTACAGAGAAAAGGAAATATGTCAAATAGAGAAATATTTGGAAAATAACTGAAAGAAAAGACAGATAGGTAAATAAGGATCAGGTTCAAGAGATTGTACTTTCAGGCACTGTAGTGAAATATGAATCCACAGACAGAAATAAACAATTCAGAGCTTAGAGAGATGATGAATCTACTAATGAAGATAATGATGAATACACTTTAGAGTAGGAATTGTTTTGATCCATATGGCTTAGAGACTCCCAAATAATATGAATAATAGACAAGGGAAGTCTATGCGGTAGCTGAGACAGACCAAAGAACCATCCTTCAAGCAACTTGCAGAATTTGAGTAGATAGATTCAGTACATTTAGTTAGCAGAAGTACAATATGATAGATTAATCAGTTGTAGTAGTACTTCATGATAGTATAGTGACCTTTGAGTCAAAATTATGGACAATTTTGTAGCAGAGTCTTGAACAGTATGGACAGATATGGACATGAAATCAACTTTTCTAAACGGGGAACTTGAATAAGAAGTCTGCATTGAACAAATGGTTCCTAGAGCATGGTACTCTACACTAGATAAATATCTACATTAGGTAGGGTTCAAAAAAGGAAGTGTAGACATCAACCTCTACATCAAGGTAACTCAAGATGGTATTTTATTAATTGAAGTTTATATTGATGATATTATTTTTGGAAGTACTGATGACAGGTTAAGCCAGAAATTTGCAAAGTATGTGCAGAATGAATTTGAAATGTCATTACTTGGAGAGCTATCCTTCTTTCTAGGTCTTCACATACGTCAAAGCAACCAAGGAATTTTTATTTCTCAAACTAAGTATATCGGATAAATGTTAAAGAGGTTCGGAATGGAAGATTGTAAACCAGTTACCACTCCTATGTAAACCAATTGCAAGTTGAGAAAAGATGATGATTCAAAGTCTATAGACCAGAGGCAATACATGTCAATGATTGGTAGCTTACTATATGTGAAAAAATCCAGACTAGATGTAATGCAGGTAGTTGGACAGGTGGTAACATTTCAAGCAACACCAAATGAATCACATGTATTAGTAGTGAAGAGGATTTTCATATATCTCAAAGGAGGAGAAGAGTTTGGATTATGGTATCCAAAAGGAAAGGATTTATCACTTATTTCCTACACAGATGCATATTAGGTAGGTTTCATTGATGACCGAGGAAGCACCAGTGGAGCAGAGTTCTACTTGGGTGAGTGTTTAGTATCTTGGCTAAGAAAGAAACAATCATCAATATCTGTATCTACAGTTGAAGCAGAGTATATTGCAACAACAAGTTGTTGTACTCAGGCTCTATGGATGAAACAAACTTTGACAGATATACAGTTTGAGTATGATGATCCCATTCCAATCTATTGTGATAATACAAGCACCATCAATATCTCAAAGAACCCGGTGATGCACTCCAAGACGAAGCACATTCTAATAAAGTATCACTTTCTATGGGAACAGGTTGCAGAGAAGAACATCAAAATTGAATATGTTGGCACAAAAGAACAAGTGGAAAACATCTTTACAAAACTGCTTCCAAGGGAATCCTTTGAGTATTTTTGCTAGAGACTCACAATAATTTCTACTCCAAAATGAATTATTTTGAATTCTCATCTTATATTTCTTAGATTTACACAAGGAAGCACCATAAAGAGGATATTTCAGGTTGGGGGATCAGTTTCAGGAAGAGTTTGTTCATGGGGACTATCCCCAAGGATAGTTCAGTTAGGGGGAGCAGCCCTGGTTAGAAAGATACCTTTGTCGTTGATGACAAAGGGGGGGAGATTTATCAGATGCAAAGGTAAATTCTTGGAGAAAGAGCACATAGGCATGGTTCTAGAGGGAGCGATGTTCACATGGGGAGAATGAGTGTTATGAATTCAATATTTCATCAGAGTGTTGCCATCAATGAAAATGGGGGATATTTTTTATTATTTGGGTTGGTTGTCATTGATGTCAACCCTTGAAGAAATTATGGTAGCGAATTTTGGTAGCACAAAAGTTTGGGTAATGGAACCAAGTTTGTTTGATGTATAATGGTATGATTTTTCATATTTGACGATAAGACTATTCTGGATGGATAGTACATGTCATTCCATTTCTGGTGGTATGTGGAACGTCACACAACTCCTCACGGTTAGAGAGTTATGGCCATGTGAAGTTGGAGCACCCTCGTGAGTCATCTAGAAGCTCCAAAAGGTCAAAGTAGTCAAAGTGGTTGCAAAGAAGAAATTATTTAAATAATAAAGTGAAGTGATGAGCGTACTATAAGTCAAAGTGGATACAAAAGAAATTATTTAAATAATAAAGTTAATGGAGAAATTACTAAGTGGACAAGTGGTTAGAAGTCATGGGTTAGCAATAAAATAAGGAAAGTGGTTTAAGAGATTTTAGAAGGTAAATAATAAAGTGAAGTGATGAGTGTACTATAACTCAAAGTGGATACAAAAGAAATTATTTAAATAATAA
>JZKD02S0632094.1:0-15716 GCA_000966675.3 Picea glauca | reverse complement strand
CCAAATTTCATAGTTGTTTACTCCATAATAATAGTTCAACCATTAAGCTGCGTGTACAACCAATGAAATCAAATGTGTATACCAGTACGCGCCAACACTATGCCATAGTGTTTAAAACCCGACATACAAATCAACACCAAAATCAAATATGCGCCAATGTGTATAATCAAAAGTTTAATCAAAGTGCCAAACGGAAATCATATAGTTGACTAGCCAAATTTATGAAAAGATTATCATAAGGATTATATCATATGTATATAAAAAATTTAATCAAACCCTTATGTATTTCATAGAATCAATGATTAGATAAGCCACATGAAGTGCAAATACCAAGGCTAAATGCCTTCAATAAAACCAAATCGAAGTATGAGAACCGATCAAAGGATATTGCCAGTCGTGTAATGATCAATAAAAGGTGAGCGCAATAGGCATAATGACACAAAAGATATTGACAGTTCAGATAATGATCGAAAAAAAAACTTCGAAAGGAGAAGTTTTCATGCTTACAGTCATGAAAACTTAACAAAGACAAATGTGTAAATGTCGCAAGAAATGAAAGTGTCATCTATTTGAAAAATGGGATGAAAAACTTGATGTTTGCAAGACACAGGTGTAGGCAGCTTATAGGATCGTAGAAAAAGGTGAATTGGCTGCCAACACACTCCCCTTTAATATTCATAAAAATCCATCCAATCATACATTCCAACATTAAACTCATGACCAAACATATTAACTTGTTCATCCGAAGATCCATAGGGTCCTGCTTCATCATAAAGTTGAAGGAAGACTTGGCAAGTAGATTCATCATGAAATTGCTCACAAGGTATACAATAATGAATGGCATGGTGGTCAACCCAATTAGTGGATTCAAATGGATTTGGTGGTCTTTGATCTTGGGAACGAAACTTCTTAGGCGACTTGTCATTTGACCTATGTGGGGGCCTACTAGCTTGACCCCTTTCGAAGACTATCAACCTATTTTGTAATGAAATGATTTGATTTGTTTGGTTGATTTCCATTTTCTTGAGTTCATTGCCATGATTAATTTCCATTTGTTTAATCAATTGAGTAATTTCCTTCATGCCATCATTAGAGGATTTCTTATTTTCAACATTCTTTTTCGTCTCCTCATAAGGTTGGGAAGAAGATCCTCTAGTAAAACTAGGAATATTGGACTTCCTAGCCTCAAGCATATTTTGTTCTATTCATATAGTTGTATCTTGTGTTGCTTCCAAAGTTTGAGGATCCTTATCCCATAAGGCATACCTCATCTCTCCTTAAAATTCCTCAATATAATAAATCAGGATTGCAAGATCTGAAGGCTTGACATCATTATGAAGGATTTTCACCACATTATTCAACTTATTGTTAAATTCTACCACAATTTCATTTTATTTCTTATGGATAGTGGTAAGTGCAACAAGATGAAATATATGTTCTTTTTTATCACCCCATCTCTTCTTAAATTTATCCAATATTGAATTAAGGGTGTTAAGCTTATTTGTAGAAACATTTGTAAACCGTTCGAAAGCATCTCCTTCTAAAGAAAAGACAAACAAGGTCATCTTCACCTCTTCTTTGTTATGACCTATACAATACTTCTCCACACACCTGTGAAAACTTTATATGTGAGAGTTGGAACTTATAGCATTGTTCCCTTGGAATATAGGTAATTTGTCAATGGATTTTTCAGGAACCTCATGAGGGGCACCTTGGATTGCTGCAAAGTTCAAAGGACTCAAAAAGTTACCCATTATAGTGTTAGGATTATTAGTGGTATTATTATTATTGGTTGATTATTAGTTTGGAAAATTTATTGGATATCGGTGAGTGCTTCTTACCCAAGACTTTCAAGTAGCCTTATAGGATCAAAGCGATTTAATCTCCTCCTATAAACCTTTTTAGGTCTGGGAAAAGAATAAGTCACTCCTTGTGAAGTGCTCGTAGTAGTATACTTGACAAATTTTTTCAATGGAGTCACCACTTGGAAAGGAATCACACAAAGCTAACCAATGCAAACTCAAAGAATTTTAAGGCCTAAAATTTGTATTCTTTAGTTCTTAAATAATTAAGTTAAGTCGTTTTGACCAAGGATAAATGAATTATCCCTGACAACGACGCCAAAGATGTTGTCGTCCTAATACACACTTGCAAATGTGATCTAATTTCGGCTCACTTAGCGTGTCCTTGGAGGCACAATGCCTAGGTTCATATCCCACACTGTCACTTTGACCGGAACCTCTTTCGTCTAGGCTTACTCCTAGGGAAGCCAAGGGGGGTAAACCCTAGTTACTATATAAGATTTAGCGTTTAAGTTCTAGGAGTTGATTTTAATTTGTTAAGGTTTGGGGGGAGTCTAACCTATGATGCTAAGGCAAAAATGAAATATGCAAGGTTAGTATGTTAAGCAATCCCTTTCCCTAAGTCAACTAAGACTAGTGCCTAAGGTTGGGCAAGGGGTCAACTAAATTTAAGGGTGTTTCGTTACAATGTGGTTACAAAGATTGCAAAGAATATGTATTCACCACAAGACTAGATACATGTAATAAAGAGTTCTAAATACAGAATGATATAACACAACAAGCTAACAACATTATTTCAATGTGCAGGATTTAAAGAAGATCAAGGCATCAGTATCATCAACACATTAGGCCTAAGCATGCCCCAATAGCACTTACTCTATTGGACTTCTCATCAATGGCAACATCAAGATTCATAACTCAAAGGAAAACTTAGAATATTTAAAATATAAGGCACAAGTATTCCACAATGATTATGATACTCAACACATAGTTATTTAACCCACAAAGTATTATTAGATGAAAGATTGAATTACAAGTATTAAGCCCAATGTTTAATTACTTAGTGAGTTAAGGGTTCTTAAGATTGAAAATATTTTATTACCCTTATTATGTGTTTCACCAAAAACCTCATCCCTTGATTGCCAAATAGCTACTGGATGATCAAGAAGTGAGGCAACGAGGCCTACCCTAGCTTCGTAGGTCAGCCCTAAGAATTGAGTTTTTATGGAAAGGATGCTCCTTCACGCCATGAGACCATCCCGTTCTGTTGCCCTCCTCAATCCCCATTTTTTATGGTGAAGATGGTGGTTTTAAGTACCCTATTAAGTCTATTGAATATGTATATCAATTGGTTAGACTTTTAGGTGTATTTTGAAGTGTTTTAGTGACTTTGAGATGCCTTCATTAGGTGATTTAGTGTCAAAATTGAAACATTTATGAGCTTAGAAAGTGTGTTGTTTAATAATGAAAATGAAGAGCATTAACACATATAAGCAATGTAAAAGCAAGTGGAATAACGATTTAGTTCATCACCATTATCAAATCACCAATATGAGAATCTTGTTATGAAAGAGAACTAAATCACAAAGCAATAACAACTTGCCCAAGGGAGAAAGAAGAAAGAAGAACTCAAGCTTACACCACTTATCTTATGTTTGTTTAAATCATTAAGAGAAAGCATTAAGTATGAAAGAAATCTTGAGAGATTTAGTTATATGCCTACACTATCAACTCATCAACAACATTCACTTAAGTGTGGTGGCAAATGGCCTTAAAGATATGATAGCATGAAATGAAAACCACTCACTAAACCATCTAAGCACTAACCATTTAATGTGTTGGAATAAAGCATGTAAATGAGATAGATCTTGAAAGATATTATAACATGAAAATAGATCTAACTGAGTTGATTATGCCCCAAGGGCTTAAGCTTAAGAATTAATGTGTGAGAGATCTAAATCTAGCGCATTTAAACCATTAAATCATAAATAGATCAAAAGCACATTGAAACCCTAGCCTCACAATTTGGGGTATTCCTCTCCCAAAGTGTCAGTAATTATTAAACTTAGAAGATAGCTTGGAAAGGAAGAGATAGAAGAAAGGGAGAGAAGCAAGCAAGGCAAGCAAGCAAGGCATGCAAGACAAGCAAGCAACCACTACAAGAATCTCACTAACCCCATGTCCTGACTTAGGAGAATGATTTAGAGATAGAAAAATCAAAGCTAGATATTACCCAATCTCACACATGGGAGGTAGGTCATATCAATCCTCCTCCCAAGCTATGAGCAAGTAAAAAATTTCTAGGAAGTGAAGAAATAATGAGAAATTAGCTAGGAAAAGAGAAGAGAAAGGTTGAGAATGTTACCACTTGAAGAGAAGGGTTTTGGAGTGTTGTGTGGATGTTTATGGGGTAGAAAAACCCTCTCAACCTGATCTAAACCTGCAAAAACCAGCAAGGTATACCTGTTGGAAAAGATACACACAACAAGCAAGGATGAAGAAACATTTCTAGTTAAAATTTCTAGTTTTGGTAGAAATTTTTAACATAGAAAATTTTATGAAGAAAGTAGATTTAGATGACCACTCTAAGATGTTATGCTAGCTTAAATATGTATGAAAGGACAACAAGAAAGAATGAGAAAAAAAGATGAGAAAATGAGGAGTTTAAAGTGTGTTTTAAGGGAGGACTCTTCCTTGAGGCATTCCCAATAAAACCCTTGAAGTCAAACCTGCAAAAACTTATCAAGATCTATGCATACCAAGATAATATGGCTGAATGTGATAATAATATGAAATACTTTCACCCTATCTAGCAACTCACATATATATATCTACAAGAATACTCGTTGTTAGATCTACTCAAATAAAATACTTTACCCAAGATCTAGGCTATGCATAAATCAAATCAAACATATACATTACAATTTTTGCTCAAAAACAATTAATTAATTAAATAATTAAACCTTCAAACTTAGGGAAATTTAATGAAAAATTAATTAATTAAAAAAAACTAATCTAGACTCAAGGGAATTCCGCAAAATTTTCTAAGATGTCTTGCATGGTCATTTACATAATTTCATAACAATAGTTACCAGAATATAAGCCCATTAGAACATCGTTCGCCACTTTGGAGGAATTATTGCAAGTGTGAGGGAAAAACTTAAGGGAAGTCAATAAGGTTGAAAAGCCCAATTGATAACCTAAGGATAAAAAACCCTCGGTGAAGGGAACTCTCCCAATGAGCCGATACTAAGGTAGCTGAACTAACTATGACTCACGTAGACTTGTTACATTATTGACCCACGCAAGGGTGTAGAGATTCCAGTTACAAAAAGAAGTGTCGAGGCCAAAAATGACCTATAGAACCAAAGCCTTTGAAAAATGAGCATCCGATGATGCATCTCTTCATGGCACATGGAGTTGACACCCTAGTTGGAGAGGCGGTCAACATGACACAAGGAGTTCCTCTAATATGTAGTTGCACCAATTGAAGACAACGCCATTGGCACAAAAATCTACCACTGATAAAGCATCCAGTGTGCATTCTCACTTCTAGTATGACCTCATAACTTTGCTAGAATTGATGTACCAACCAGTCCAGACCATATTGGGTTGTATGGGGTTAATATTGGTTGTGCACCCCACCCCCCTCTGTGTGTGAAACCTATCATATAATTTGGGCTCCCCCTTCTTCCTTCCATGATTTTTGGGACCCTCGAAACCTTTAGACACATCCACACCCTTGAGGGATAGTCCAGTAAGATGGTGGATTTCCTCTGTGTGGATTGGATATCTCTTATCCAACCATATACTTTTTTCATGCACCCTGCTGATTAGAAACTTGGTACACCTCGCAACTTCTACAGTTGTGCCGAAAAATGGTAAGTCTCTGAGGTTCACAATCATCGAATTGAACAAATTGATAAAGTCAAGATTTGGCATAGACTGCATGCCTCCCAACTCATCTGGAGTGATACTCCAGAAAACATCTATGTTCATATGAGGGAACAAGACCTGGTCTTTCAAGTGGAGGTCGAAGAGCTTGACTTGCTCCACCTTCTGTTTGAGGTCATCCATGACCTCGATCTGGGGGTCACAGGGCTCATCTAGTACTGCATCCTTGGAAATGAAACTTCGACTCCCTATATCTCTCGACATCGTAAGTCTGAACTATCAACAATTTGGACAGATGAAACAAGGATTGGGGATTGCAACTATTAGTCAAGGGATTACACGGGCTTGCTCACTCTTCAAAATTTGTAAATCTCTAAGTTTGTTCTAGGAAAAAATTTGTCCTACACCGAGCTCTCAGACCCTTATACCTAGGATGAGATAGAAAGTTATGTAATAAGTGTTATTCATCATTACCCTATAGACGAAACTTGTATTTGAGTTGTCTGATGGGACTGGTTAATAGGGTAAATCTCTTGGGTGATCTCGACATTTACTGGGCAAGTTGGTCAGGGACGTGGCCTATTTTAGACCTTACCATTTAACTTATCATAATCCTGGCATAACTATAGATGGCATCTTCGTGTATCATGACTTTATGGCTTAACTAAATTCATATAGAGTATTGTAGTAGTAATAAATTCTATGACTGGACTGGGTTCGTGTGGCACATGGACTTAGATTGCGTCTGGATTCTCTCTCCCTCCGACCACAAAGGGGTCCCCGTCATATTAATTATTGTCATTAATAGGTTCTTTATGCTTCTTATCCTACGTTGTTGATTAAGTAGTTCTACATCAAAACAACACTTGAACAAAAAAATGAACTACATGTTGTGGTGCAACAATGCACTCTTCGAATTTATTAACTGAATTCACAACAATTTGAAAGAAAATTCAAATCTAACTACCATACATTCTCCTTCAAACTAGAGAAACAATCCTTTAGCTTAGTTCAGAGATAAATAAGGTTTCAGGAGAGTTTCATTCACTCATCTTGGCCGCAACATATCATCTATTTATGCAAGTCTGACTACTCCAGATGGTTGAATCTCCACAACTATAAATGGCCCCAATCAATGCATGCACAACTTGCCCGGATGTTTCTAGTATCGACTGTCATAAAGTAGGAAGTTATCTCCTTGTGCAAATACTTTGGTCTTAATGTGTCTATCATGCCAAGATTTATGCCTTACTTTCTCAACTGTTGGATGGAAGTCTACTAAAAACATGGTGTCTTCAAGTTCTTGTAAGTCCATGAGCCTCTACACAATTGATTCATCCTCTGACATGTGTGTAAACTATGCAATATACAAACTTGGAGTAATGAATTCTGTAGGCACCACAACGTCTTTCCCATAAACTAGTTGAAATGGAGTGTACTTGTGGAGTTTCGTTGTGGCTTTCCTATAAGCCCATAGTACTGTTGGAACTTTTTCTTCCCAATCTTCTCTATTTGCACAAAAAACCTTCATTAATCCTCTCTTGAAAATATTGTTAAACACTTCCACTGTTCCATTATTTTGTGGATGGTAGGGACTACTTTTATGATGTTGGATCAAGAACTTTGTTGTAAGCTTTGTTATTGTACTACTAATAAAATGATCTCCCTGATCAATGGTATGACTCCTGGGACATCCAAACCGAGTGATAATATTTTCAAAAATGAACCTAGCAGTAGTATTGGTCGAACAATCCTGAATAGTTGTTGCCTCCACCCAACATGTAAGGTAGTCAATTATGGTAATAATATATCTGGCCTTTGAATTCTTAGTTGTGGGGTTGATCATCCCAATGAAGTCAATGGCCCACTTCTAAAATGATTGTAAAGCTCGAACTGGTTGGAGTGGTAATTCATCTTGCCGTGATGGCTTACCCACTCTTTGACAAACATCGCATGATCTAGCATATGCCTTTGCATCCTTGAAGAGTGTGGCCCACCATAGTCCATCTTGAAGGAATTTCTATGTAGTGGCCTTTTCTCCAACATGACCTCTTGCAACTGCATTGTGGCACTCCCATGATATATCTTTTGTTTCATTATCTAATACATGTCTCCTGAGGATACTATCTAGTCCCAATTTATACAATTTCCATGCAATTAGTTGATAGTCCACTTCTCTAACCACCATATGGCGTTTTTAGGTTGTGGAGTATGTTTTTGGGCAGGCCCCTGTACTTAAGAAGACTGCTATGTATTCCAGGTATTCTGGTATGGCCTCAACCCAGAACAGGTCTACATCTAGGAGTTGATCATCGACTACTCCGCCACCTTCCCCTGACTCTAATCTAGACATGTGATCAGGCCCTACGTTACATCTTCTAGGATTAATAATCACTTCAAAAGAAAATTATTGAAATAATAGAAACCATCGACAAATTCTCCCTTCCAACACAGGTTTTTTAACTAGATATTTTAATGCAAAATGATCAGTAAAAAACTTAAAATGAGAACCTAAAAAATAATGTCTAAACTTCTACAAAGTGTAAATCATAGTTAAACCCTCCCTTTCTGTCATTGTATAGTTTCGATCAGCTTGTGACAACTTCATGCTAGAAAAATATATAGGATGATCCATGTCTCCATCTCCTGGTTGCGCTAATATGGCTCCCAAGGAAATACCTGATGGATCTACATGCACGTGAAATTCATTTTCCCAATTTGCAAATATCAGACTAGGTGTTGCATTGAGCTTCTCCTTTAGGGTCTCGAACTTTTTATCACATTCTGGGATCCATTGGAATACTTCAACCTTTAGTGGATTTTCCAGAGGTGTAGTGATATTTTCATATCTTCTTATAAACCTGCGATAGTACCTTGTGTTCCCCAACGTGGAGCGCAACTGCTTAGCACTCATAGGTGGTGACATGTTCACAATAACCACAACTTTGGGTGGGTCTAATAGTACTCGCTTTTGACATACTATGTGGCCTAAAAAATTTCCATGTGGCACATAGAAGATACACTTTCTAAGGTTCAACGATATCTACAATTATATACATCTATCAAACATCAGACATCATAGTGCTACATGTTCCTTGAGCAGACTGTATATCGTCCAATCATCCATATAAAATTCTATAAACTTGTGAACAAATTCTCGAAAAGTTGTTATTACAATCCTGGAGAAACCTGCAGGGGTGTTCTCTAGGCAGAATGGAATCACATTGTATGCAAACGATCCCCATTATGTTATGAATGTGGTATTCTTTTTTTCCTCTTCAACAATCCTTACCTGGTGATACCCTGAAAATCCATCTGTAAATGAGTAAGATTCTTTCCCCACAACATGTTCTAACAGCTCATCAATAAAAGGTGTTGGGAAAGGGCCATGCAAGTAGGAAGAGTTAAGGCTTCTATAGTCTACATAGAACATAATGTCTTATGATCATTTGTTTCTATGGATGACTATTGGACTAACCCATTCTTCTTCTTCCACTGCAAAAATAAGTCCATCTTCCAGCATCTTGTCTATTTACCTCTTAACCTTCTATTTCACCCCGGGGTTAAGTAAATATGGTCTATGCCTCATAGGCTTTGATCCTGGTTTTAATTCAATTTTCATCTCTCGCATAGCTCCTTTAATACCTTTTAACTCTGAAAATATCTTTGGTAACAAATCCTCATACTCTCACAACAAGCTATGTATTTCTTGACTAGTTTTCTCATCCCAGTAATCTCCTACCATAGCTATATTAGGTATCTCTGTGGTTCCTATATTGACTTTGTGTAACTTCAATGGCTAATTACAAGAACCCTCAGTCTAAATAGGTATGAAGTTATGTATTTCTATGCTCCCTTCTGTCTCCTTAATGGCTAAGTTTCTCAATTCTTCTAAAGCATCTGGGATTTCCAAATCCTTCTCAATCTTATAGAATACTATAGGTCTCTTATCCAAGTTTAGGTGAAGACTATTCTGAAGTTCTCGGATATGCTTTGTGCATACCACTAGGTCTTATTTATGTTTACTAGTGTCTTTAAAAGGTAATTCTTTAATTCTTTTCACAACTACTTTAAGCTCATGGCACTTACTTGTAAACTAGAAGTCCTTGGAAAAGTGATATGCCAATGTTTTATAGTCGCTAGTCTGTCTTTTTGTTTCTTCATGCCTGAACCAAGATTTCAGAATTGGACATAGTGAATGGGGAAATACTTGAACCCAGAAGTGAGATGGTATTCACGCAACTTTCCACTGTGTAACGCATTGTTCAATATGTGCTTTAGGATCAGATTGTCTGTTGAACAATTGCACAACCTAGAAATCTGTTCGCATCTTTAATTCCAACTGATCCTTATATTGAAATCTATATTTTATAGATTTCCTCACATCATCCCAATTTTTGAGTAAGTCTTTGTGATTGGCCCACCATCTGGCAGGGGTGTCCTAGAGGGTAAATCCAACACTAAGATCCTTTGATACTCCACTACCTTTTCTTCCAGGTTGACCATAAAATTGTTAAGTCCTGAGGTACCATCATATATTGGGTGTTTTCTGACCTTGGTTTCAACCCATCTAATTGCCTTGATAGTTGCACATATTATTGAAAATCTTTCATATGAGCCTTGGTGCCAAGTGTCAAATGCCAGTTCTAAATCTTCGTCTACTGATTTTATAATCCTCCAAATTACTGATCCATCAACAATAGGATTTATGTAATGTTATCTTGTTCCGATTGTTACAGTGTACAACTGATCCAAGTCTTCTCCCTCCACATTGTTGTCCGTTGTATCTGTTTATCGAGGGCCTACATACAGATACAAGGGTTGAACTACTTTGATTTCCTTTGCCTCAAATGTCATAGTTTATTTCTTTAGGTCAATCACCACATAGTTGTCATAATAACAATCAATACCAAGTAGTGCAAGATAAGGGTCCTTATCCCCCATGATTTTGATCACCCTAAAATCAACTACAATCTTCACTCCCACAACATCTATTTCCACATTCTCCAATATTCCTAATGGGAAAATAAAATATTGATTGGTCATTCTTAGTTGGATTGGGGAATATGTCAACTGGGGTTTTCCTAAGGCTTCCCAAGTATTTTTAGTCAGTATTTTAACATCAAATTCGAGATCTAACATAAAATATTTAATCTCAAACTCGTCTAGATGGGATACTAATCTAAAATCTTTTCCTATTTGTACTTTCCTTATCTGCACTCTCTAAGTACTCTTCTTAGGAAGATTAGTTCTTATTCTTTCTTTTGTAGATTATTCATTCCCTAGAACTATGTACAATGCATTGCACAACTTTTCTGTGAATTGGTCATTCCCAAGAATATAAGAAAATAACTGAAACCAAAGGTCGACTACATTTTCTGGTTGCTCAGGTTGTGTCATCGTGACTACAGGGTTTCTGGGTGCAGGGGGTGAAGCAAGGACTTGCACAATCTTAGGGTAGAGAATAGGTTTAGGGGGTTTCTCTTTCATATCAGGGCTAGGGATATTCTGAAATACTTTTATGGCATTTTTAAGGAACACCTTATGTTTCAGAGGATCATACATGTCTTCCTTATGTGATGCTTTATGGATCTGAGGTAAATTATCAGCATCAATGCCAGTCTTTTCCCCTCCTTGAGTGATGATATTAAGGTTGGATCATTGTCCCCTAATAACTCTCTTGATATTTCAACTGATGAGGTTATTTCCTCATTGACATGCCTGATCTTCCAATTTTGCAATTAGTTCTGGGCAGTCTCCAATTGCATGCCCATTGGTTATGCACTGAGAGCACCATGGCCACCTCAGATGAGGACAGTCTCTATCCATGTGGCCTTTCTCATCACATTTGTAGCATCAACTTGGTCCTCTTCCCCCAGTTCTTCCTCCTCTGAATTTTCCTTCATCTCCACCTCCTTGACCTCTGGACGATTCCTGAGGGGTTTCATTCACCTTGAA
Organism: Picea glauca; assembly: GCA_000966675.3. NCBI lineage: Eukaryota > Viridiplantae > Streptophyta > Pinopsida > Pinales > Pinaceae > Picea > Picea glauca. The sequence goes on along the minus strand of JZKD02S0632094.1, from coordinate 4,062 downwards.
TGATGTTCGATCCATCCTGTCCGCAAGTGCATTAAACGCTCTATACTAATTTGTAGTATGTGTGGTAGATGAAAAAAACTCACAATGTAAAGTATTTGGTATTGTTGAATACTTTTGAATAATGGGGCATTGTCTCGGCCCATGCCCATGGATTCGACAAATATAACGATACTCAATTGTTGGCACTGCTTGATTACCTCGAAAAGCATGATATGGGGTGGGGTTATGGAATGGTAAATTCATATATACTTGCACAAATCTTCCCATGGGTCCTAGTGAGGGTCCCATTAGATTCTGAGGAGGTCACATTCCCCTCATTCATGGACATTCATTCACCATATGTCCTTCTGTGTAACATTTGGTAAACCATGCCTGTGGGCGTCCTCATCTAGGTATCATCAATTCTTGAATTTTTTTATATAAGCGTTGATATTTTACCTTGTAATTGCAACAAATTTGCACCTGCTGGGGGTTTTCTCACTCTCAGGGTCCCCGGATATCCTTCCATGGCTTAAATCTTTATTGATTGTTCCAAGGCATTTGTCAATGTGTCTATATGTTGTTGCATTAACAGAATCTGTGTCAAAGGTGGAAATCCCTGAATATACTATTCTATTTGATGTTCCTCGTGAATTGGATGCACTAACCTCCTTATACCATATTTAAACTTCTAGATATATTCCCAGGATGATTCACCTTCCCTTTGTTGAATCTTGTGTATCTCAGACAGAGCTTGTTGTTATGACTGAGGTAGATTAAAATACACTATGAACTTTATCCATACTTGGTCAAGTGTGAATGCTTGACCTTTCATTCCTAGCACTCCTGGCTCAATAACCTTCATGTACCATTTGAGAACATGACCTCTCAAGGTATTCTGGAATTCAACCAATTTATTTGCATCTAGAGTCCCTCTAGACCTCCATATTTCTTCACATGAGAAGCAATGTTGTTTGGCATCTTCGTCTCCTTTACCCCATAATTCTTGGTATCGAGCAATCGAACTTCCCATGTTACGAGGCATTGTTGATATTTCTCCTCCTATCAAAATAAAACCTAATGGTTCTGATTGCACTAGTACATTTGGGTCAAATTCCGATGGCACATTCGACGCAATTGCCACTTTATATTGTTGGGAGAACGACAAATAACAAACCCCCTTAAACTTCATTTCACATGACATCATTTTTCCAATGACATAGATATCATATTTATTGTGACATTTCATGCGTACATGTGTCATCTTGGATTTGACTGTCCAAACCCCATATAGTCTTCATAAGACTGATGTCTTAGAGGTGGCAAGAGCAATGTCTTAGAGGTGAGAAGAGGCACATCTTGGAGGTGGGAAGACCGACGTCTTGGAGGTGGCAAGAGAGACGTCTTTGAGGTGGCAAGAGAGATGTCTTGGAGGTGGCAAGAGAGACATCTTGGAGGTGGAAGGAGAGAGGTATTGAAGGTGGTAAGAGTGATGTCTTGGAAGTGGCAAGAGAGACATCTTGGAGGTGGCAAGAGTGATGTTAAGAGGTATCCTCTCTGATTTGATTTCTATGGGAGAGACACTTTTGGACGTGGAAAGACCAACGTCTTTGAAGTGGCAAGAGAAACAACTTGGAGGTGTCAAGAGCGACGTCTTGGAGGTGGCAAGAGAAACGTCTTGGATTTGGCAAGAGAGACGTTAAGAGGTATCAGCTCTGACGTGTTTGCTATGGGATAGAAACTCCAAGACATCACAATAGAGATTGTGTTTTACACACACACACACACACACACACACATATATATATATGCATCAATATTGAGAGGGACATGTACATTAACCTTTGCTAATATACTATCCATATCAATATTTAAATCTATATCATCRGTCTTAGGMAAGTTTTGTTGAGGAGGAGGACTAAATTCCAATGGTAAAGGGGGTATTCTCTAATGAGGTTTAGGATCACTAAGATATGTCTTGGGTGTGTTATCACACAAAATCTCAAGTTTTGAGCTAAATTCTGAAAGCTCAAGTGAAATCATGCGTAACTTAGAGGGAAGGCCCCTGTCACCTCACCAACCCTCTTTCACTTCAAGCCATCTTTCCTCAGACTGAAGGGGGTTTCCCTCAATTAATATTGTGAGGATCATTGTCTTGTTTGAGTTCCTCAACCTAGACAATCAGATCTGTCTAACAAATGAGTATATTGCTTCACTTTGTAAAACCAAAGAAAATGAAAATCCAAAATTTTATGTGGCCTGCTATTTGACAGACACAATTTGTTATAACACCTTTCCAACGGTTGGGTTTGGAATCCTTATAAACCTTTCATCCATGTGTGCTACTAATACTTGTCAAAAACCAAATATGTGTCAATATATAAGTTTATGTGTGATAACTTTCTAAAATGTTGTATGAAATTATATTTTGTAATCCATGCATGAGGTTTTCTATGAAATCCATAAAGATCATAGATACAATATGCAATTTTTATATTCAGAGGAATATAAGTAACATCAAAATATAAGGAAACACAAAGGCTCCTCCTTTATTACCAATGAATTCACCAGATAGATTGATCTTGAGGAAGATTCCTTATCACACTACCCTCCATGGAGCAAATGAAGCTATGAAAACCAATAAAAGAAAGAATTTCCATATTATCCCATTACAATTGGATCATACAACCTTTTGAATTTTGTTTATTCTCAAGTGGAAGCTGATGATTTAAAGTACATGATCCATTCAAAAAAGTTCCCAATCATTTCGACCAACAAAACCCAACATGGACCTATTATCATGAAGAATGCTAAGAAGTGGTATACAAATATGCCTAGGATTTTGATCAAATTTTTGATGAAAAGAGAAAGTAGAAGACAAAAATATTGTTCTTAATTCAATGCTAGATTTAGTCCCAAAAGGCATGGATCCTATTGAAAAAAGGAAATCTTCCAATTCCCAACAAGAGAAAATAAATTTGACCACAAGAAAAATAGATTAAAGGGGCAAAGAACTCCCTAATGAATATGATGGCATAGGGAAACAAGGATGCAATCCTTAGGGAACCTTGCAAAATACAAAACATGAATAAGAAGGGGAAGCTATAGAACCAATATAAGGGAAGGAAGGATCTAATCTCAATATTGGCAGAAAAACCCATGCAATGCAATAGAGACTGAGAAAGGAATAGCAGAAGTTGATGATCTTGCAGGTATGAATATTAGACTAACCAGAGAATTTGAAAATTTAATGGAATCATTATCTTGGTTCATATATTTCGTTATTGAAACCCCTCGTACATTTGATGATGTTTTTGTAATGGAATTAGAGACCTTCTCATTTGATAAACAAAGAGAGGTAGTTAATTAAAAAATACATAAGAAAAAAGGGACAGATAAGGATGAAATTGAAAAATAAACTACCAAATTAGTAATTGCTGATATGGAATATATGCATCCATTAATTGCAGTAGAAACCACATGAATCTATGTATAAATGATGGAATAAATCAAATAAAAAACTAAGAAGATACCCAACCTAGAAAACTGAGACAAATATTTTAAAAATACCAAGCACAGTTTTAATGAATTCACTTCATAGGCACAACATATTTGGGAACATGGTTCTCCTCTCCATATCAATTTTTTATATAATATTTGTAGATATGGCTAAGAAATTACAATTTTGAAGAAAATTATTTTACGAAAAATGGAATTCAATCTAGTTCTGGAAAATGTATGTACCATGGAGCCTTCAAATACAAATCAACTCAAATCAAACATACAACATGCTAAAGATAGCATAGGAAGCATTGAAGATGATGCCAAAGGACTCTTTTAGGACAAAAGTGATGTCATGACAAACTCTTAATACATTAATGAACATTGTAGCTTATAGTTGTTTGAAGATGGAGATAAGTTTGTCCCACTCCCAGTGCTAGTTAGTTAGCTCTAAAAGTCTTTAGAAGATGACAAAATTTGCAAAGTTTATGTTAAGAACCAAATATCAATATAGCATAGAAAATCCTCAGAAAAAGTACTCAACGCCTTGAAAAAGAGATAATTTCAGATAATAAGCCTCTT
>JZKD02S0632093.1:220030-242298 GCA_000966675.3 Picea glauca | reverse complement strand
TATATATATATGAAATTTCGTTTAAAAACAAGGGGATAAAAGTAGCACTATGTGGAAAGATTATGGTCATTTAAAATTAAATATTTTGCTGCAAAATTGAAGTTTTTCTTTCCCTGCAAGAAAGAAAAGTGAAGATTATTCCATTAGCAAGAACAAGAATTAGAAAGGCTATCCTAGAGTTAATCACAACGAAAATTAGTTAAAGGTCGTCATACAATCCTTATACCATACAACTACCATTTTACTACAATTGAACAACCACCAAATTGTTGCAGTTGTACAACTGTATGATAAAAAAATAAAATCACTTCGTACAGAAAATAAAAAAACATACCATTAAATTGGCATCCATAAATTAACAGAGCCGTACAAACAATCTAACAATTCAACCGCTGTACAATTCAGTCACAGTCGTTTGTCTGTGTCACAATCCAAAAAAAAATAGAAAAAGGAGTGTGTTTAATTATTGAGGATTTAAAAATCGATTCATTAAAATTGGTTAAGGAAATTACAAAGTTTTAAGTCACAATCTCAAAAAAAAATAGAAAAATGAGTGTATTTAATTATTGAGGATTTAAAAATCAATTTTTAACAAGTGAAAAAGTAAGGAAAAAAAATAAAATAAAATATTAAAAATACTCATTAAAGGGAGTATAGAAAGGAATTACTTGTATTTTATAAAGTATAAAAATTAAAAGGAGTATAAAAAGGAGTTACTTGTACTTTTATAAAGTATAAAAAGGGGTTATTAGAAAAAAAACATTAAAAAGTGTAGTAATAAAGAGAAAAAGGATACTTATTATTGAAGGTACTCATTTATAAAGTAAATGGTGTACTTTTATAAAGTATAAAAAGGGATTATTAGAAAAAATCATTAAAAAGTGTAGTAATAAAGAGAAAAAAATACTTGAAAAATGATAATTATTATTGAAGGTACTCATTTATAAAGTAAATGGTGTACTTTTATAAAGTATAAAAATGGATTATTAGAAAAAATCATTAAAAAGTGTAGTAATAAAGAGAAAAAAATACTTAAGGTACTCATTTATAAAGTAAATTCAGTATAAGGAAAATGAAAAATACATATATATTTATATAAATATAATTCAATTTCATTAAAAGCAAAATATATGGTAAGGTATATCTTAAAATATTGAAGAAAATCTAAATGGGTTCTAATGAAATGAAGGAAGGAAGTTTTTCTTATGAAGGTTGTCCAATTTCATGTCATGGATTATTTACAATAAAAGGGAGTATCGAAGGGAAATAAATTAACATCATTATCAGCATGCATCATGATGAAAATTACATTAATATCAATTTGGCAAATCAATTATTAGTTTCAGAGTCGAATATAACTAAAAATGAAGATATTTTTCGCAAGAAACAACATGAAATTAAGGAGTTACAAGTGACAAATGATGAATATGAATATATATTTCAATTCAATGTTACAGATGTCGATGTTTGCAACTTCGTGAGACATTCTCCAGGTCGTACTCCTCGATGGACAGAGATGGGTTGACCTGTGAGCGATACTCCTCGATGGACTAAGTTGAGTATGGCACTTATCGATGGACTAATAAGTGTACTGGGCTAGTTCCCAACAACCCTTGGGGTGTAGCCCATGTGGTCGAGACATTCATCCAGGTCGTACTCCTCGATGGACTGAGTTGGGTTGACCTGTGGACACTATGGTCGTACTCCTCAAGCCCAGGGACCCTTGCGGTGTATCCCATGTGGTTGGGATATTTCCCAGGTCGTACTCCTCGATGGACTGAGCTGGGTTGACCTGTGGACACTATGGTCGTACTCCTCAATGGACTGAGTTGGGCTGACCTAGTGTGCTCTAATGGGTTGTAGCCCCTAGACGAGATGAGAAGGTCCACATTGGGTGTAGCCATGTGTGACTAGATGAAGGGGACCTTTCACTATGAAGACAACGAAGGAAGAAGGCCCAAGGCTTGCGCATAAGACCTAGAAGACCAAGTCAACCCTGTTGAGTGGCATCAAGATCATTGAACATTATTCCCTAGGTCATTGGGCCTAATTATTTCACAATCAAGTGCGCCCTACCCTAGCGCGTCCCCTCCAACTCTCAGATTGCAGATCGAAGAAGTTTGAATTTTTGGCATTATTTTTGGTCCTAGGGTTTTTGCAACCATGGTGACTAGTGTTCCTGTGGAAGATAGGGTTGATGGAATCTCCAATTTCCACTCTTGGAAGTCTAGGCTACTCATCACTCTAGAAGAGAGTGATCTGATGAAGTTTGTGGAAGAGGTTGTGCCAGAACATGTTGATGCGTCAGAGAAGTCTCAATGGAGGAAGAATGACACAAGAGCTAGAAGGATAATCATTTACTCTGTGAGAGACCACCTAATTCCACACATCTCCAAACCGAATGTTGATGATTGCATCTATGTGAGTCATTCTCCAACTTACAAACCTGTGAGGTGTGGATCATTGCAGCTATGTGAAGTCTTTCTCTCAGCTTACAAACCTGAGAGAAAGCCCCTAAGAAGGGTACGTGGTTCTTGCTTGAGAAAGAGCTGGGAACATAGAGAAGAACTCCTCTATTCAGAGAGTTGAGAAGAACTCTAGATGATTATCCAGTGGGAAAGGCGATCTGTTGAGTTAGGACGTGCCTATGGCTGAGCACAATGTGAACATGCGAAATCCCAAACTGTTGGGTGCATTGTCATGAGAATATAAATGAAGATGATGTATTAGCCTCCTCTGAGCAACATAGTTGACGAGAAGACTCCAGATGATTCTCTTGTGTGAGGTAGTGGGAAAGAAGATCTGTAGAGTGGTCGTGCCTATGGACGAGCACAGGTGAACGTGTGAAGATCCGGTTCTTCTGTGTAATGCAGTGAATCAGAGCTATGACATCCCTATGGATGTGCCCCTAGTGGATGAGCACTAGTGGGTGTATCAGATCCTTTGCTATATATTTTTCAAGAGTCAAACCTACCTGCAACCCTAATTGTTATGTAAAGGGTTCAGGTCGGCCCTACCTTAATGTGTCTAATAATAAATGCAAAAGATAATTAATATGGTTAATATTAATTATAATTATAATAATAATTTAATAATTATAAATATAAAGTGGCTTAGAGAGGTCGGCCTTGTTGAGCCAATAGACACCTTTGTTGATTGGACAAGTCTAATATAAGTAAGAGATGATTCCCCATTGTGGAATCATATATTTCTTGTGAGTTTGGAAATTTCAGCAAGCACACTTCTTTGGCAAAAGGTGCACACCTCTTTTGGGCGCTAGAGTTCTAGGGTTTGAACACCCTCTTGTGTGCTAGGTATTTCTTGGTGGTAAAGGTATTTCTCTTGAAGTTTATAGCAAAGGATTTGGCTGGGTTTTCTTCCCTTGTTGAGAAGGGTTTCCCAGGATACATTTTGTGTTCTTGTGCATGGTGCTTCTTCTTGTGATATTGGTTGCTGCAACATTTATGGTTATGGTTAAATGATAAAATGGAATGAACTTCATGCTTAGCCTAATGATTATGAAAAATCAACATGGTATCAGAGCATAGGTCTTGAAAGAACCCATTGCACAAGCATCTACCAAGTGTCATCTTTTACCAGTCGTCCCTCCTCTTCTGCAGAACTGTACGACCCTCCTAGGGTTTCCAGAAAATTCGTATGACCCTCTTCTTTTGGGTGTTTCATCCCCCTAAAACTTGGACGCCGGGGCTACTTTTGGCATAGAAGAGTATGACCTCTTCCAACACATCTCCAAAATCTCTCAAAATGAAATTCTGACAAATTTTGAGTTTTGGCCCTAGGGTTTCGAGGGTGGCGAAATTTACTGCAGAATATTAATTTTGGATTTCTGAAGAAAAATTTTCCTGAATCAACAAACATTTTTGTGATACTATCAAATTGATTGTTGGCAGTCATAAGTCCAATATAATCCAAGGTTTCTAATTTAACCTAATCATTAGGTTTTCAAAATCCAGTTGGCGAGAATTTGAAGAAACCAATCAAATGAAGAACATAACTTTGGTAGAATATATGCTTGATGGAGCAATCAACTTCAGCCACTGGAAGTCAAAGATTCTAGTCACTCTTGAAGAATATGATCTCTTGGATGTGACAACTAAAGTTCTACCAGCCACAGCTACAGATATAGAGAAGAAGATAATAAAGGAAGAATATGTCAAAGCAAGAAAAATAATCATCTACTCAGTAAGAGATCACCTCTTGCCTTGTATTGCCAATATGAAGACAACCTATGACATGTATGAAGTTTTAAAAGGAATGTTTGAAAGTGACAACACTCTTAGAGATATTACCTTAAAGATCCAACTTCAAAGTACCAAGATGACAAAGGGTAACTCAATTGCACTCTTCTTTATGAAGTTATCAGAGATTAAAGAACAACGAGAGACCATTGGGGAAATCATGTTTGATAGAGAAATTGTCTTAACCACTCTCCAGAATCTTCCAAAATCATGGGAGCCTTTCATTCAAAGTATCAGTGGAAGAGAAGCTCTACCAACCTTTGATCGACTATGGACATATTGCACTCAAGAAGAACTTAGACTTAGAAACAGAGGAGTGGGATATTCTTCAGAAGAAAATCATGCTCTTGCACTTCATACAAAGAAGGGAGGAAGATTCAAAAGAAATTTCAGGCAAACATTTAAAGGTGAAAAGCCTTCATCCAATCCAGGTTATCAAAGAAGAGATGCTTCAAAAATTGCTTCAGATGTGATAAATATGGACACATTGCAAGAAATTGTCCAACCAGGAAGAAGGGAAGACAATATCCTTCCACTGCTGACATTGATCCAGATCCACCTCAAGTGAGTGAAGAGAAGAGAGAGGAGAATTACTTCCTCTAAAAGGACATGGCTACAAACTAGGTAAATCTTTTGATCTATAATTTTATAGTTGATTGCATTTTTCAAATAAATGAAGGATATTATTCCTAGTACAAGAGCTCTCAAAGACTTGGACCATTATCCATGGTACATGAGTCCAAACCATATTTAAATTGTTTATTATACAAGAACAAGAAGAAACATTGTCCTTGAAGAAGAGATACTCCTTCAAAGATCCAGAGAATCACAAATAAATATTGATAGTGAAACAAATACTTTCTCCCCCTTCAGTGGTTCAGAGGGAGACATACCTTACTCAAATTGATCTAGTTGTTCCCGTTGATATATTCAGAGATATTGCAGTAGGGCGTAAAAGGCCTACCTAAACTCACTTTGCAAAGAGGTAGAGAAACATACAAATCTCTCAAGGCACATCCTAAGAAAGCAAAAGAGATTCTCATGATATCCTTCAGTCATGAAGCCACTTCATTGATGTTGAGCCTCCTTGTCTTTGAAAAGTAATAGGAGAATAGGTATGGAAAGATGCCATAACAAAAGCATACCAATATGTCCTAAAAGAATGATGTATAAGATATTTTTCAGAGACGAGAAGAGAAGTCTGTGATGACTTCCAAGTGGATCTATAAGATCAAGCATGCAACTGATAGAAGTGTCGAGAAATACAAAGCACGATCTATAGCCAGAGGTTTCTCACAAACAAAGGGAGTTGTCTATGATATGACACTTCATTCAATAATCCCGATACACCTCCATCCATACTACCATCCATGATTTGGAAACTATATCATATGAATGGATTCTTGATGAGTTTGTTTTTTAACAAGAGTGTTGTTGATCCAAACCTATATTATTACAGTGTTGGTAACGAGAGCCTGATTTTGATGACTTATTCAAAAATCCTTATTGTTGAATACAAGTAGGCCTTGACTTTTGATTTCGAGAAGAAATATATGAGTATGGTACACCACTTCTTGGAACAAGAAGTATGACAGAGGACTAATGAGATTTTTCTAAATCATCAAGTAAAACATATAGTGGGAGTATTAAAGAAAACATATGACAATGATTCATATAAGATTGATCCACAACTAATTGGATCATTGGTGTATATGGTTAACACCATGTCTGATTCATGCTATGCAGTGAATGTGCTTAGTCAATCCATGAGTCAGTCGAGACTGACTCACTGGATAGTAGTAAAGCATGTATTGAGATATATATGAGGCACAGTTGGTTATGGCCTGAGATATGTCTCCAAGTGTGAACTTGAGTTTGCAGGATATGCCGATACAGATTGAGCAGAGATTACAGTGGACCGAAAGAGCACATCCAGTTGTTGTCTTGTCGTGAAGTTTGCCATCATTTCCTAATGTAGCAGGAAACAAAACTCTGTGACCTTGAGTACCACAGAGGCAAAGTATATAGTAGTGAGTGTGCGAAGCAATGTGGCTTCACAAGCTTCTAATAGATTTACTTGACCATGAGATGGATCCTATGATGATAACCACGATCCATGTGAGAACCCAGTGTTTCCTATTGGATCAAAACAATATGAGATGAAATATCCTTATATCAGAGATATGATGCAGAGGAAAACTGTACACATGCAATACCTTCCTACACATGAGTAGATTACCGACATCTGCACCAGACTGACTTGGTGAAAAATTCCTTCCTAATTAAGAGGGAGTATTGATGAATCCAGCCAAAAAAAAAATTCAGAGAACATCCGTATGAGACTTGGCATGATGAAGAATGCCTCCCTAGCTAAGAGGGAGTGTTGATGATTGCAGCTATGTGAGACACTCTCCATCTTACAAACTTGTGAGGTGTGGATCATTACAACTATGTGAAGTCTTTCTCTCAACTTACAAACCTGAGAGAAATCCCCTAAAAAGGGTATGTGGTTCCTGCCCGAGACAGAGCTGGGAACGTAGAGATGACCTCCTCCATTCAGAGAGTTGAGAAGAACTCCAGATGATTGTCTAGTGGTAAAGTCGATCTGTTGAGTTAGGACGTGCCTGTCGCTGAGCACAAGGTGAACGTGGGAAGTCCCAAAGTGTTGGGTGCATCGTCACGAGAACATAAATGAAGATGATTTATTAGCCTCCTCTGAGCAACAGAGTTGACGATAAAACTCTAGATGATTCTCTTGTGTGAGGCAGTGGGAAAGAATATCTGTAGAGTGGACGTGCCCGTGGACGAGCACAGGTGAATGTGTGAAGATCTGGTTCTTCTGTGTAATGCATTGAATTAGAGCTTTACATCCCTATGGATGTTCCCCTAGTGGATGAGCACTAGTGGGTGTATCGAATCCTTTTCTATATATTTTTCAAGAGTCAGACCTACCTATAACCCTAATTGTTATGTAAAGGGTTCCGGTCAGCCCTACCTTAATGTGTCTAATAATAAATGCAAAAGATAATTAATATGGTTAATATTAATTATAATAATAATAATAATAATTATTATTATTATAAATATAAAGTGACTTAGAGATGTCGGCCCTGTTGAGCCAATAGATACCTTTGTTGATTGGACAAGTCTAACATAAGTAAGGGATGATTCCCCATTGTGGAATCATATCTTTCTTGTGAGTTTGAAAATTTCAACAAGTACACTTCTTTGGCAAAAGGTGCGCACCTCTCTTGGGCACTAGAGTTCTAGGGTTTGAGAACCCTCTTGTGTGCTAGGTATTTCTTGGTGTTAAAGGTCTTTCTATTGAAGATTATAGCAAAGGATTTGGTTGGGTTTTCTTCCCTTGTTGAGAAGGGTTTCCCAGGGTACATTTTGTGTTCTTGTGCATGGTGCTTCTTCTTGTGATCTTGGTTGCTGCAACATTTATGGTTATGGTTAAATGATAAAATGGAATGAACTTCATGCTTAACCTAATGCTTATGAAAAATCAACACTGAAGACAGTTAAAGAGATGTTTGATGCCTTGAAGAAGTTGTTTGAGAGAAACAACACCAATAGAGCCATTGCCTTGAAGCATTAGCTTCAAAACGTCAAGATGGCTAAGGCAGATACAATTGCAATCTTCTTCATGAAGATATTTGATATCAGAGATCAGTTGGGTTCCATTGGAGAGATCATCTCAGATAGATAACTTTTCATGTTGACTTTTAATGGTCTTCCAAGCCATTGGGAGCCATTCATTCAGAGTATTAGTGGCCGATCCAAATTGCCTAAGTTTGATCAGTTATGGGCAGATTGTACTTAGGAGGAGACCAGACTTGTTGGTATAGGTGTGAAAAGTTCCCATCATGATGAGAGTCATGCCATTGCCTCTCATGCAAGGAAAGGAAAAGAAAAAGGATGAGGTTCTGGAAGATCATTCAAAGAGAGGAAGCCTTGACTAGCTCCTAAGCGTAAAAAGGACCTCTCAAAGGTCCAGTGCTTCAAATGTGAGAAGTTTGGCCACTATGCAAGAGAGTGCCCCTTGTGGAAGAATAAGAACCAACATGCATCCACCATCGATTTTGACCGAGAGACACCCCAGAAGAAGTTAAGGAATGGAAGCAAGGATGACGAGGAGTTCCTCTTCATTTCATCCCTCTCAGGTACGATTCCTACTAGTTGTGATATTTGGTTTATTGATAGTGGTGCTTCCAGACATATGACTAGATATAGAGAGCACCTCACTGACCTAGTAAAGAGAGACTCTCGATTGCATGGTTTACTTGATGATGATGCAAAATATACTATGAAGGGATCTAGGGTCATTTCCTTCTAGTTAGATTTCGATACCCCACTTCATTTGAACGATGTATTGTTTGTACCGGGGATGAGAAGGAACCTTGTCTCTATTTCAACCTTGGAGGACAAAGGCTACAAGGTTGCATTCTCTGATGGAAAGGTTCTTGCTTGGCACAATAACTCGAGCATGGGATCAACGCGTGTGATCAGTGTTTGAGAAGACAGTTTGTACATATTGACAGTTCGACCAGTCCATGCCTTGGTTAATGATTCTATCAGCCTGAGTGAGTTATGGCATAGGAGACTTGCTCATTTTCATTATAGATATATTCCTGCTCTGGGGAATATGGTGACATGTCTTCTAGTACTTCGTGTAGATCATGATGGCATTTGCAGAGGTTGTTCTCTTGGCAAGAATGCCAAGGGGTCTTTTCCGAGCAATGACAACAGATCCAAGGGGATATTAGACCTGGTGCATTCATATTTGTGTGGGCCTATGTCAGTTGTTTCATTGAGTGGATACCTATACTATGTTATCTTCATTGATGAATACCCCCGAAAGACTTGGGTTTACTTCTTGAAGTCCAAGGAATCTAAAGAAGTTCTTGGCAGGTTTTAGGAGTACAGAGCATGGGTTGAGAACTTGACCAGAAATAAGATCAAGATATTGAGATCAGATAATGGAGGAGAGTACACCTCCAAGAATTTCAGTGATGTATTTTTTGAGGAAGGAATCAAGATGGAGTACATTGTTCCTTAAAACCCCTAGCAAAATGGGGTTGCAGAGACGAAAAACATGTCTATTGTTGAGGCAACAAAGGCGATGATTCATGATCAAAGTTTTCCTATGTTTATGTGGGAAGAGGAATCCATCACCGTTGTGTATGTTCAGAACAAGAGCCCTCATAATATTTTAAAGGATATGATTCCTGAGGATGCCTTCACCGGGGTGAAGCCTGAGGTTGGACACTTTAGGATATTTGGGTGTCATGTTTAGATTCACGTACCCAAGGAGAAAAGGACGAAGTTAGACCCTTCAAGCAGGAAGGGTACATTTTTTTGGTACAGTGAGTATTTGAAGGCATATTCTATCTACATCCCAGGCCAGAGACAAATTGAGGTGAGCAGGGATGTTTCCTTTGAGAAGGAGGTAGACTTCAAGAGATATAGAGGATCTCACGTGGATATTGATAGTGAGAGGCACGAGGATATGATATCTTCTCCTCCTCACCCTTCAAAAATTCAAAGGGAGACAATTGAGCCCACAGATACAGTTGAGCTTGTTAATCCAATTGATCATGTTGATGTTCCCAGAGATATTACAGTAGGTCGGAAGAGGCATGCATGGGATCGTGAGACTTTTTCGGAGGCAGAGGGACATGCAGCTCCCCGTGGTAATTTCAGAGAAAGTAAGATATCTCAGAGATTCTCGAGCTATGTTGCAGTGATGAGCCACATCATTGATTTTGAGCCTTCCTGTTATGAGGAGGCATCTAGTCAGCAGGTATGGAGAGATGCCATGATGGAAGAGTATAAATCCATTATAAAAAATGATGTATGGGATATTGTTCCGAGACCTGAGGGGAAGTTTTTGGTGACTTCCAAGTGGATCTATAAGATCAAACATGCAGCTGATGGGAGCATCAAGAAGCACAAAGCGAGATTTGTGGCCATAGGATTCTCTCAAGTAGAGGGAATAGACTATGAGAAGAAATTTGCTCATGTTGCTCGATACACCTCCATTCGGATGATCATTGCCCTTGCTTCAACCATGGGTTGGAGATTACATTAGATGGATGTAAAGACAACTTTCCCCAATGGAGAGATTGAGGAAGAAGTGTACATCGAACATCTAGATGGTTTTGTGGTTCATGGGAAGGAGTCCCATGTGTGCAAGTTGAAGAAGGTCTTGTATGGACTAAAGCATGCACTTGGAGCTTGGTATGCAAGGATTGATGGATACCTGATGAGTTTGGGTTTCAGCAAGAGTGTTTTTTATGCCAAACTATATTATAAGATTGTTGATGGTGAGTCCCTAATTTTGATCCTATACGTTGATGATTTATTCCTCACCAGAGAAGAACGCCTCATTACTTCGTGCAAGCATGAGTTGGCCTCTGAATTTGAGATGAAGGATATTGGCATGATGCACTATTTCTTGGGACTAGAGGTGTGGCAGAGAACCGATGAGATCTTCCTGAGTCAGGGGAAGTACACAATTGAGATTCTAAGGAGATTTGGGATGTTGGAGTGTAAGTCCATTGCCACATCGATGGTGTCGAATATGAAGAAGTTGAGTGAGTCTTCTTCTGAGTTAGACTTGATTGATCTGACTATGTACAAACAACTGATTGGATCATTGATGTATCTTGGTAAAACCAAACTAGATATTTTCTATGCAGTGAGTGCACTTAGCCAGTTCATGAGTCAGTCAAGACAGATGCATTGGACATCAACAAAACATGTATTGAGATACTTGTGAGGAATAGTTGGATATGGCCTGAGATATTCTTTCAATATTGTCATGAAACTGCAGGGATATGCTGATTTTGATTGGGCAGGGAGCACAATTGACATGAAGAGAACCTCAGGGTGTTGCTTTAATTTGGGGCTTGCCATGGTTTCTTGGTGTAGCAGGAAACAAAATTTTGTGGCTTAGAGAACCGCAGAAGCTGAGTATATTGCAGTATGTGTGGAAGTACATGAACCATTGTGGCTTTGGAAGCTCCTTGAAGGATTGTTTGGACAGATGTTGGATCCCACCCTGATTCATTGTGATAACCAGAGCCGTGTGAAGCTCTCAGAGAATCCAATATCTCATGACATATTGAAACATGTGGAGATCAATTTTCATTACATTTGAGATATGGTGTAGAGGAAAGGAGTATTGGTGTAGTACCTTCCTACAGATTAGCATATTGCATATGTTCTCACCAATCCCCTTGCCAAATTGAAGTTCGAGTACTTCCATGATAAACTTGGCGTGGTAGAGAATGCCCCTCTCGTTGAGAGGGAGTGTTGATGTTTTTAGCTTCATGAGACATTCTCCAGGTTGTACTCCTCGATAGACTGAGATGGGTTAACCTGTGAGCGATACTCCTCGATGGACTTAGTTGAGTATGACACTTATCAATGGACTGACAAGTGTATTGGATTAGTGCCCAGTGACTCTTGTGGTGTATCCCATGTGGTTGAGACATTCATACAGATCGTACTCCTCGATGGATTGAGTTGGGTTGAATTGTGATGACATATTGGGCTAGTGCCCAACGACCCTTGGGGTGTGGCCCATGTGGTTGCGATATTTCTTAGGTCATACTCCTCGATGGACTTAGCTGGGTTGACGTGTGGACACTATGGTCGTACTCCTCGATGAACTGAGCCGGGTTGACCTAGTGTGATCTAATGGGTTGTGGCCCCTAGACGAGATGAGAAGGTCCACATTGGGTGTATCCATGTGTGACTATATGAAGGATACCTTTCATTATGATGAAAGAGAAGGAAGAAGGCCCAAGCCTTGCACAAAAGACCTAGAATACCAAGTCGACCATGTTGAGTGGCACCACTTGGATGTGACAGTTCACATGATGGACTTGTATATATAGAGAGCCATCTCCCATTTGGATATCATCACTTTGGATCATTCTCTCTTGGTTATTTCGCTCTCTTGGACTAGTGCACTATCTTTAGAGACTAGCGTTATTCTTCTTTGGTCTTGGATATTCTCTTGGACAAATTTTCTAGTGAAAGGTTATTGGGTTTTCTTCCCTTGAGTAGAAGGGTTTCCCATGATAAATTTGTGTGTATCTTGTGCATGGTTCTCTTCTTGTGATCTTGGTTATTTACTACAACAATTGGTTATGGTTTATGCTTCATCTATGCTACTGGTAATATTAAATGTTAAAGAAAGCTAATGAACTCTAAATAAGCATAAAATTCAACAACAGATATGTATAAAGAATAAATTGATGTCATAATCGGATTACTGTGGCTTAAAAGTCTAGGTACCTTCAACTTAAACATGGAGAAAAAGTTTGTGACGTTTCCCCATAAGAAGAAAATGATGACATTTCAAGACACTACTATGAGGTCAAAATCGATAATACCTTCATCAAAATAATTTCAAGATATCTCGAAGGTGATCCATCAAGAAAATAAAAATTCAATACCTAGGGTGCAAAAAGAATTTGATGAAGTTAGCACAGATAAAAACAAAGAGATTTCATGCTTGAAAGACCACAATAAAAAACTACTTACACTGATCAAGAAGTCAAAGGATAAAAAAACAATGCGTTCAGAAGTTGGAACAAGAGAATCAAGATCTCAAAAAGATCCTATTAGAACAAAATGAAGAAAATTCTCATTTGAAGAACCTTAATCAAGGGTTACTAGAACAAATCAAGAAGTTGAAAGAAGAGAAACGTGAAAATCCAGACATTAAAGATATCGTCAAATCAGATAATGACGAAAATTCACACCTAAAAAATCATAATCAAAACCTACAGATGCAAATAAAAAAACTTAAGAATAATAAAAAATCTCTAGAAAACAAGTTAGAAGTGCTTATAGAAAATGAAGCATTGAAGTTTTCAGATGAACGAGTACAATTTATGGAAAATGTAATGATTACATATCCAATCTACATCACAGCTCAAGAAGCTACAAAGTCAATTGAAAAAATACATATTCAGATGTTGGAGTCCAAACCATGGAAGTTCTGAGTGTAGATCCAATGATTAACAAAATAACATCAATTAATGAAGAAGATACAATACCTGCAGTAAATTGAGGAAATGATGCACACACAACAAGGGAAAATCATGCTACAAGAACTCCTTATCGACATCCAAATCATAAGAGCAGATGTTTTAACCAGTTAGAATATCAATGCCATTCAAGATGAGAATGGCTAACTTATTGTCCAAAAAATATTGATACTAGCGCAATTAAGTCTCATGATAATAGTTCCTTATGGAATAGAAACGCTCCGCAAAATATTGATTTAGGATGGTCTAACCATTTCACAGTTAGACAATTTTACTCAACCTTCGTCACTCATATCATCTTGTATCGTCAATCTTGACAATGCCAAAAATAGAGAATCATGCAAAGACTTTGCAAGCTGGAACGAAGACGTAAGCCTGTCCATAAATACGCTTTGAGGACAACGCATTTCTAAAGGGAAAATCTATGTAACAAACATAAATATATATAGAATATATAAATATAAATAAATAAATCATTAAATAATAATAATTAATACATCATAATGGAAAGACATGTCTTATCCAAAAGAATGTCTATTAATGAAATGGAACCCCTGCGTGGGTATATATGGCCCTCATTGTCATTGTAATCGAATATATCATTTCTTATACATTTTACTCAATATATATAATATTTCATCTTAAATGGATTACCTTATTCTATCCTACTTAAATTGGATATTCTTATAATTGTCAAACAAGTTTGTTTGTCACACATATTTAATGTAAAAGAGACATAAGTAGATCACATTAGGTATCTTCTTCAAACTTCACACTAGCTTATGACTTTATGTAATTTGTCAAGCTTAGGTATGGGAGGACCATCATAGAACCCTTTTAGGTGTGCAAGTACCTATATAGAGGATTATTTCCCAAGAAACCCATCAAGGTGTAAGTGTGAATGAATGGTATGATCTAGGGTTTATTTCACAGTCATGGTGTCTTTAACATACAAGGCCACATATGATATTCATCTCCATAAGTGCCTTTGTAGAGGGAGCACTTCATGCATTGAGTTACTCTTTCCCCAACATTGTTTATTTCCACCCCTTATGTTGCCTTTTGATATTCATTCATTTTCTTTGCAAGCCACTTTTCAGGTTTACACATTTTATTGCATCAAGGGTCAAGATAATTCAATTAAATCCTTTCTTTAGATATGCATTCATTGCATTAGGACTTGGGGTGATGGCCTCATAACAAGGGAGTAGAGATCAAGCTTACTTGGATTTTGACTTATCATTCATATTCCTTTTATTTTTCTTTTGCATTTTGAATTTATAATATGCTCTTTCTATTTTTTTTACAGCCGCATCAACCTCAGACATTCAAGCCCCTTCTTGTCATAGGAGAATGAAGTATGGACCTTTTTGGTATACATGTAATAACCAATCCAAAAATATAGGACAAGGAAAGAAAAATAGATGGAAAGTGTTAAGTATGGAAGGACATGGGTATGTCACCCTTATCAAGGCCTCTCAGTTGTACCCATTTTTCCCAAGAGTGACAACACTTGACTAAAATACATATGATGGCCACCAAGGTGAAACAAGGAAAATAACATAACTTCCAAGCATCATGATTCATTATTTGACTTCAACCCATGATCCTTAAATACCTAATACATTAATTGTAAACACTTTGTATGAAACAATGGCTAATATACCTTATGTGTGTTAGACGACCATCATCGAATGAGTATGTTGATCAAGTGGATGAGTTGAGCAATGATGAGTAAGAGGTATCTTAGGGGTTGTTGTCTATGAAGAATTTTGGTCATCATCTCTAGGACCATTGTATACAATATGGATTATGAAGAATGATATCCTCTAGTTATCTCTGGGTGGGAGGGTGTAACAAAATCGATTAAGAACCTCATCCATCCAAGTTGAATTGAAGGTAGGGAAGGGGCTAGGCTCATGTTCAAACATAAATTTATATTCCAGCTTCCATAAAACAAAACCCACCACTATCCTCAAATAATGCAAAAGCACAAAAAAAACATCATGAACAAGAGCGTGGATATCACCAAACAACACTACACACCAGTGAACCTTGCTTTGAAGAAGTACCCAATGATGATCCTCAAACCAACTCCAACAACCCTTGGATAATCAACAGTGCCAAAAGATATGCCTAATTGCTTCTTAGTGTTGACATCTAGGACAAAGGCCATCCAAAAGACTAGTCTTGGCCAAAATGGCCTTATATAGAAGCCCTTGATAAATAACAAGCCAAAGACCTTACCCAATGCTCCTTCAGATCCTTAGATACTCAACAAGTATTAAGAACTAGAGAGAGAGGACATCTTGAATGAAGAATTGAATTCAAATGGTTGGAATTGTTATCGCACAAGTTGTAGGTTGGGAAAAGCCCGACCCAACCACCAAAATGACGACAAATAGGAGAGCACCTAACCACTATCACCTTAGATAGGTGTTCCCGCCACTTTAGAGGTGAGGTAATCACCTCAAGGGGAGAATCCCGGTGACCTTAGGGGGGATTGAGATGAAAAAAGTGATGTATGAACGGATTCCCATAAAGTTCAAGTTTCTATATGGAAAAGGGAACTTGGTAATGAGCCTTGAGGGTTGTTTGAGGTTGTCAAATCTTGAGTGACCTGCAAAGAGATAATACATGCCCGAGACACAAGGAAAAAAAAGTATATAATGCAATATATCAATTGGAAAAGAAAGTTAAGATTGTTGTACCTAATAATAGTAGTTAGTGACAATATATATCAATAATTAAATGGAACAATAAGTTGCTAAAAAAGTGCTAGAAATCAAGTGAAAGATGCAAGAGATAAACTAGCTAAACATTAGTGAAACTCAAGATTTAAAGACCAAGATACTAGCATAAAAGGTAAGGATGTTGTAAACACTTTCTGCAACAATATAAATCATTCTTACGGTTGTAACAAACAAGTTATTACATAAATAATATCAGCCACTAAACTTCCCCAAATTCTACCAAAAAGTGCGCTAGGCCTAGTAGTTTAAGTGTGCACACTTTAAGCAAATTTCAATGGTTGATTTAAGAGTTATTGAAGAAGTTAGTTTAGGGTTTTTGCAGCCCTAATAGCTGAAGATGAATGTTTGTAAAATAAAAAAGAACTACCCCTTTATAGGGGATGCCCTAGTGGCTGAGACGTACTCTAGGCACAAGAAACAAAACCCAAACTGCAAAAAGTTGAAATGAATGAAAATCACGTCTCCCATTGCAACTATTTTATTTCTCCAATGAAAAATATTCAGATTAGTGCCTTTAAAATCGGGTGAATGGGGTATTTAAAGCACAAGTTAGATCAACAACAACCCTAGGGGTGTAAATCCTCTTACTCCCTAGGGTATGCCAACCAACTTAGAGTAAATCTAGGAGGGTATAAACACTCGTATTCCTCTTAGCAACCCTTGCAAAAAAAGAAACACTTATAACCTTATAAGTGAGATGAAGTAATGTTGGAGGGTGTATCTAACATACTCCTCCCTAGGGTTTCCACAAACAACCAAAATAAGCAAGAAAGAAATAACATATGCATATTTTTTCTTACCTAATCCAAAAAAATGAGATATCAAACCCTAGTTTACCATGTCAATTTCATCCAAGATCCAAGAGAGAAATCCTTTAATGGGTTCTCATCACTCCTCCTCATCCATTCACCAAAAGACATTTCACAAGAGAGAAAGACCATAATCACCAAGAGTAGCGAAAATTTCAGCCAAGCACTTCTCACAATGGGATAGTTATGTTATGAAATGAGATTCACATGATCTCTATTGATACAAAAGTATTAAAACATAGTTTGTCCACTTAGAAAGGGTAACACATTAGAAAACCCTAAATGTAAGATGACATCACCCCTTTAGGGGATGTTTTGACACTTTTCCAAGTCGTTGGAGAAGAACAAAGAGGTCGTTGGGGATCCTTGAGCCTCCTCTTCATGTGCTAGGGTCAATCCATGTCTCCTTCAATCAAATATGCCAAGTGGAAATGCACAATAACTCCATCACCATCCAACCCCCTCAAGCATGACATCAAGCCTCAAAAGGTGACATTTTACCTCTCCTACGCAAGTCGTTTGGGTAAGAGGGGATGGGAAAGAATCTCCATGATGCCATGTAAGCCTCCAAAGGCATGTCTCTTTGATCCGGTGTGCGGACCTATAGCATCTAACCCGTGGGATTCTCGCCCCATTGAAGCCCAAGCTAGGCTTGTTCTCCCAAAACTGGCCACCAAGCAAGGTCTTGTAAAACAAAAGGGTACACCCTCCAAATATCTCAATTCAACGATATCATGACAACTGTAAACCACATATAATAAGCAAGGAACCTAATTATGTGCATCAAAACTTACCTCATCAAATCAAACAAATGTTGCAAGACCCTATACAATTGACCAATTTTAGGTATGGGAGGGGTGTCATAACAGTCCTATTGGGTAGACCAAAACCCTCAAGTAAGGGATGCTCCCAAGGATGGCCTTTCAAGGTTATGTAGTGGATGATGAGGTGGATAGGGGTTTAGAATTCATAGGTCAATGAGTTCCATGACATACAAGGGCTCATAGTGTCTCATTTATGGGTGCCTTTGTAGAGGGTGTATGGCACCTTCATTTGCAATACATTTTTTCCAAGCCCATATTCTTATCGTTCTTTCTTCTTAGATCTTCCTTTCTCTTTTACATTTCTTTATTGTTTTAAGGAACAAGTTGAAGGACACTATCCTGACTTTGTGTCCAGATAACGAAAATGTCATTCACAAATACCTCGCAGAAATTAGAAGGTTGGCTTGTGAAGAGAACCCTTTTCTCTCAATTGTGTAACTGAGAACCACTACCCTGGCTTGGTGACCAGATGATGGTAATTTCATACCGCTAAATAACCATGATCATGATAGGTCATATCGCGGTGAAACCTCCCATCCTCCAACTAACCCCCTTAAGCATTCACTATCATTCATTTTTGTAGGTCCCCCATGACGCAGACACCAAACCCTCAGATCAGAGTCCGCACATGATCTTTCAACTTCGGCCCCTTAGAGTCCGACTGACTCTTTTAATTCCTCTCAAAAAACTATTCACTCACCCTATCTGAGTATAATTCACAAGCCCTCTTGATTTATGCCCACGTGATCATTCACTTGCATGAACTCCACGATCAAACCCCAACTGACATTGGGA
The DNA here is from genome assembly GCA_000966675.3 of Picea glauca. Taxonomy (NCBI): domain Eukaryota; kingdom Viridiplantae; phylum Streptophyta; class Pinopsida; order Pinales; family Pinaceae; genus Picea; species Picea glauca. The sequence goes on along the minus strand of JZKD02S0632093.1, from coordinate 223,790 downwards.
CTTTTCCCTTTTTCTTTTCGGGATACCGGATTTCACGATTTTGAAAATCCCGTGGTCGAGCGCCTAGCCTCTTCAACCTCCAAAATCTGAAATAACCAAATGCTGGACCCTTCTTACCACAGATTTCAGATTTTCACTCTTCGCAATTTCGAGAATTGTGATGACGTGCAACTCTACCTCTCGACTCCCGGAGTCCCGAAACCCGAATTTTCGAAATACTAATGTTTCACTTCCAAAGAGATCAACGATTGTGGTTCTCCCCCTTGATCCAACGGTTAGCGCGATTTCGCGTACCAGGAGTTCGTAAGTCTTGTTCTTCGAACTCTCTGTCTCCTATACCTTCCAGAATCTGAATCTCCAAAATGTCGAAATGGTCTCCTTTCCCGAGACTTCGTGAACCTTGTCATGAGGTTTTCTGACTTTCCAACTGTTCTCTCAAGATGTACTATACTCCTGACGTGGACTCTTGCCACCTGTCACTTTTTCCGGTTTTTCAGAACTTGGACCACCTTTCAACAATCCCCTTTTTATTTCGGACTTCCGGGTACCAGGAGTTCGAAACTCTCGACCCTAACCGTATGTCACTACGACCCCCGAATTCCCGAACCCCGATTTGCCGAAATTGCGAAACGCACTTCCTCAATTTCCTTCGTATTTCGCAATTTATGTACTTCTGAGGTAGAGTGTTCTACCCCTTTTCAATGGGAATGCCGAAAACCCAATTCCCAAAATCCTGACAATATCCTACCGCAAGTTCTGATTTCAGACTTTCCTCCTTGCTGAGTCTCGATCACTCGTCCTCAGGACTTCCGAAACCCCGAACTTTGAAGTTCCAAAAAATCCAAACTTGTCATTCTTTGTCTTCACACACGAAAACTCCTTTCGCGTTTCGGGAATTTGATCAGCCAAGGATTTTGGCTTACACTTCGGACTCCCGAACCCTGAATTCCCGAAATGATCTGACGGCCCCAAAAGGTCAAAACCAATCACCCATGTTGATTCTGGATACCAAAGGGATGGGTTTGTCGGCCCTTATCCGCCTTGCAGTTTCTGTAGATCCTACGATCCTCGTTGTTTCGGGAGTTCTCCTCGGAGAATTCCGACTGTCCAATTTCTCCCCTTGAATACTTCGAATGGATCCACCTTCCTGAACTTTCTTCGATTTTTTTCGAAAAAACTACTCCTCTTGAGCTTCCTTGCGACTTTGAGTCTTCATAAGACTTATGCACGCACTCCTTGCGACAATCCGTCAAATACTTCTGAGTATTTGAATTCCCGACTCTGTGCACTTTCTCTGCAACAACAGTCCTTCGATTTCTCAACCTTAGTTAATAAGTTCTAAGATCTCGACCAGCCTGCGCACACCTTGCATGGCTTCTGTTCTTTTCTTGCACTTCCATGGAATTTAGAACAATGGTATCCCCCCTGATCTTTCAGAGATAAACTCTGAACACCTGTCAATGCACTCCTTGCGGACGTTTCACTGCACTCCTTGCAGGAACTCTTACTCAGGAAGAGAAACAATTGAAACTCATTCTCTCACTCTCTCAGACTTCAACCACTTGTCATGGAATCATACATTCACCATAAACACAATAGTAAATGAAAAACTGAGAGAATACAACCACAAAAGCAAACTATTCAGCATGTAGAAACAAAAAACATCATAACACCATGAGTCTGAATCAAGGCTTCATATATTAATTCAAAACTTCTGTACATGGGTTCTTCTCTACCACTCCTTGCTTCTCCTCTATGCTAATGTGCTTAATCCTACAATCTCTGATTGATACAATGATACAAAGATGAGGGTGTCTACAGTCGTTTTCCCTTCTGCTCCTAAAACTGTCTAATCTAGAATTTAAATCTACCTACTTTCATTAACTGGACATAAATGCCTCTACATCCTACAGATGAGAGAAGATCACTCAAGATCTGTTTACAATATGGAAGTACACATTCTTAACTATTTCATTAATGTCTGCGCATTCAAACTTTCAAAAACATTTCAAAACGTTTTTGACATGTGCCAAAATGTGATGGCGTTCATCCCAGCTGTCTTCTGCCTTCGCGCTCACTTGCTGCTATGATGCTCCTGCATCATACTCCCTCGCTTGAAAATTTTCATGGGCTCCTGTTCATGAGCTCTTGCACGGTCTTTCCATGCTTCTGAATTTCTTCTTCATTCTCTTATCTGGCATCTTCAACTAGATGTCCCTTCCATTTGACCAAGTATTCAAAATACTCTTTCCTCTTGGTCTTCCTGCTGACCCTCCTATCAATTATACTTTCCATCTGTGGCTTTGTAGCTACAGGCATTTGTTTAGTCCACTGAACCTCTGTCTGTTCATTGTCTTCTCTTGCTTCTTCAGCTTTGTAAGGGTACAAATATGAGATATTGAATATCGGTGAAATTCTGATTCCATCGGGTAACTTGATCTCATATTCGTTTTCCCCAAATTTATTTACAATCTTGCATGGTCCGATCTTCTTCATTTTCAATTTGTTATATGTTCCCCTTGGGAACCTTTCTTTCCTCAGATGTGCAAGAATCAGATCACCAACTTCAAAATGAAGTTCTCGCCTGTGTTGATCTGCTCTGCGCTTGTATTCTTGACTCAAATTTTGCAAACGTTCCCTCACTTGGCTGTGAAGTTCCTTTATTGCTTCTGCAAAATCCTCTGCACTAGCACTTCTAGTTTCATTTTATTCTGGATTCTTCAATTCAGAAACTCCCCTTGGCTACTTTCCATATACAATTTGGAATGGACTCTGCCTTGTGCTTCTATTGATCGAATCATTATAAGCAAATTTCGCCTATGGAAGAATGTGATCCCACTGACTGTGGTGTTCAGTCACTAGGCTCCTGAGTAAATCTCCCAAGCTCCTGTTCACAACTTCTGTTTGCCCATCCGTCTGAGGATGATAAGCTGAGCTAAATGACAAACTTGTCCCCATATTCTTCTATAAATTCCTCCAGAAATGTCCCACGAACTTGGTGTCTCGATCAGAAACAAGACTCCTTGTCAAGCCATGAAGTCTGACAACTTCCTTGAAAAACAGGTTTGCGATATGAGTTGCGTCGCTGGTTTTCTGGCATGGTATAAAATGTGCCATCTTTGAAAATCTGTCTACCACCACAAAGATCGAATCAAATCCTCTTTGTGTCCTTGGCAGCCCCAATATAAAATCCATTCTCGCTGCATCCCACGACCTCTGAGGTATGGGTAACGGCTGGTATAACCCTGTGTTCTGCCTTTTCCCTTTTGAGCGTTGACAAATTCTGCATCTGCCCACAAATCTTTTGACATTGGTCCTCATCCCTAGCCAAAAATATGAGCTATTTAATTTCGAGAATGTTTTATCATGACCGAAATGTCCGACCAATCCTCCACTGTGTTTTTCTTTCACCAGATTCTCCCTCATGGAGCATTTTGGAATGCACAGTTGATTTCCTTTGAATAATAATCCATCCTGGATCATATATTCAGTCCATTGACTTCTGTCCCTGAGAATTGGATTCTCAGATGCCTCATACGCCTCTTTGAAATTTGGATCATCTTTGTACATGTCCTTGAGGTTATCAAAACCCAATTGTTGGTCTCCAGTTTTGATCATGTTTTTGCCTATATTATATTGCAAAGACCTCCATTTCTATACCCAGTACCACCCCTTTTGGCCTTGTTTTGACATAATTGACATCTCCCTACCATTCAATGGGGCTACTTAAGGTATCTTTACGTTTCAAGCTATTCTTATG
>JZKD02S0632093.1:199614-210618 GCA_000966675.3 Picea glauca | reverse complement strand
AAAAAAAACCGCTTACCACCTCAGGGGGTCCGAAATTACCACTTTTGCAAAAAAAAAACCACTTTCACAGCGTTTTTGACCAGTCGACTTCCGAAGGCATTTCCGGGAAAACTAAGGAGAATTTTGAAAAACTGAGAGAGGTTTTTATCCGTAACGGGATGAAGCACAAAAACCTCTCTCAATGTTTTCACAGGTGCCACCATATGGGAGAATTGAATCTATCTTTCAGCCTCATTTTTCGGATTTTCGGTTCTTTCTGTTACAATCCCGATTTTGCTGGAGCTGTTACGGTGAGATGGAGACAAATTTGGCGAAAACAAAAGAGGTTTTTGTCCAAAACGTACTCATATACAATAACCTCCTTCAGTGTTTTCCCAGGTGTCAACATTGAAGATAAACAATGTCTGTTTGGACCCCCTTTTTGCAGAAATTCGACCCATCTTTCATGACGGACAATTCAGGATTTTTGGGGATTTGTTTCTATTTTTAGCCGAGGCGGTTGAAATCGACCTCCTGAGCCTAGAGAGAGTCAGTTTATATATTGTAGTAAGGAAAATGTGGAGGGTTTGATTGTTGATTTATTCATTCCCAACCCCTAAGGGGATACTTTGTAACATTCCAGATGATCTACCAGAAATAATAAGGCATGGTTCACATGATGCTTGAGTGAGACTTCTTGGTGATGTTTTTTCTCTGCGTAAATGTTTTCTTACTCTGTAATTCCATATACGTATCTCTCTATCTCATCAAGTAAAATAAATACTAAGAGAAAAATTTGTTTAATTGCACTGTCTCTGCCTTTTTAATGATCTTCATGTTTTCTTCTAAAGTTAAGCACATGAATTCTTAGTTGCTCCTCTGCTTGATGGACCTTTACTCTTTTCTTCTCATCTATTACACTTGATTCCATCAGATCCAATGGTCTTTTTTTCTTGCCCCGTGGATAAGATCTTATTATGCCTGAGATAGATCCCTGATTTGACATATAGATCCCATGGGCCAATGGAAAGCACAACTCTCAATCTCTCAAATATTACAAACTTCAAAATACAAACTCTGAAACCATTAGCTAGCCTAATATCCTATTCCAAACAAATCTAAATCTGACAGAGAGATCCCTCTTTGAGTCTTAGAGGGCTAGATCCAATATTTGAAGCAGTTTTGATGTTGCCTCTGTGACTGCCTCCACAGCCTTGGGAAAATTACAGAGTGATAACATAATGACGACTCCGCTGGGGAACTTTCCCCAATAGTACACTTCAAAGTTCCAGATCTGATCACTGATGGTGGATAGTGACCAGACAACATAAGGCTGAAATATTTCACCTGGCGACTCCAATCATCTCTAGACAGTGTCGACTCAAAGACTCCATTGGAGGAAGAACTTGAAGCATGACCAAGCAACCTAGAAAGACCAAGTACTCAAGCTCAAATTGTATTCATGATATTATTGGTTTCATCTGCAATTACTTTCTCTCTTATCATGATCCTGGTCGAAATTATATTGTTGAAGTTCAGGATGATCATTTTCTACCTGAAGAACCTCAAAGGATTGAGCCCATTCCCATAGCTCTGGTACACACTCCTATACCTGTGCACATCCCAGATGCACCTGTAGAAATCCTAGTGAGACATAAGCCTCCTTCTTTATCTCCTACTCTTGCTAAACCTCCAGATGGTTGTAAGCATGTTGCTTCACCTCCTATACCTGCAAAAATCCCAGATAGATACAAGCCTCTACATTTGCCTCCTTTTCTCCATGACTTCTCTGCTAATTACACCAATAATTTGCCTAGATTTGATGGAGAGAATGCCAATGTCACTGCTGAAAAACACATCCAGAGGTTTGAAGATTTCCTTGAAATTTATGAGGTTGAATATGTTGATGTATATATAAGGATGTTTGCCCCATCTTTGCAAGGTAAAGTTAAGAACTGGTTTAAAAATATCCCAACTACAAGCATTAACAATTTCCATCAGTTTGTGCAAGCTTTCCTAGATCGATGGGTGATCATGGGAAATGTTTTTCTCATCTTAGAAGAGTATGACCATTTGAAAAGACAACCAGGGGAAACAATACAACAGTTTTCAGTAAGGTTCAATAAGGTATATCATGCAATTCCTGTTGATATAAGGCCACCCCCAGGATCAACCCACTTGTATTTCCCAGATGCCTTCTATCCTGAGATGGAATTCCAATTAAGAGAAAGGAACACTGCAAATCTCAAAGAAATGCAGAACATTGTATTTGATGTGGAAGCTAACTTGCTGAACAGAAAAGCAAAGTTAAAGGCATAAGAGAAAGAAGAAAATAGACGGATACCATCTTCAAAAGTGAAGCTAGATGTCTTGGCCAACACTGTAAAAGAGATGATGCAGAAAATTGGCAGGAAAGAGGAGCTTGTTGTTCGAAGACCTTATGTTCCATTAGTGCCAGAACGGACAAGGATAAATGTCCCCAAACACTTTTCAGCCCAGCCTCAGTATTCTGAACCACCAAAGGATTATTTCATGTATTCCATTCACCATACAGTCGAAGATCAAGTTCAAAATCAGAGGGTGGTGGAAAATTCTCCTGACATGATATGCATGTTCAATGGCATTTCATCCATGGATGTTTTACCCAAGTATGATCAGTATGATGATGATCATAAGGATGAAATAGATGTGGACTGTTCAAAGCAATCAACATGTTTTTGGCAGGAAGAAGATCAGTTGCAGCTCAGACATGACAATCAACCTTTGCACAACAACCATGACAGCGATGAGGAAAATGCATAAAAAATCAGAGTAAGGGAAAAATATTTGCCCTTATGTTTCTCTTCTTTTCAAATTTTGAGAGAAAATTGTAAGCAAGTTTTCAATATTAGGGAGGGAGAATGTTCTGATCGACTAGGTGAAGATGCCATTGCTAATGTTGAGGCTGTTCTAAACCCAGAATTGCAGCCCCTTACCTACTTTGATTTTCAAATTCCAGATGGAAGTTTAAAGCCCGAGACAAATTATGAGTTAATCCAAAATAACTCCGTACCATTGTGCTTTGATTCATTTCAGTTTTTGAAAAAGAATCTTGAGTATATGTTGAAGGATAAACACATAGAAAGCCAGAACCCGTCATGTGAATCAATGAAGCAATCTTGTAAATCCTTTCAGGATCTCATAGAAGAAATTTTAGATGATTATGTGGTTGAGTTTGATGATGACTGCTCAGAGAAACCAACCCTATCTTCATGGGAAGAAGAAGTCCAATTACCACAAGGCCAAAATGACAATCAAACTCTGCATACTAATCAAGATTGCAAGGAGGAAAGTGCAGAAAATTTTCAAGAAAATGCAAACTGCATGCCCTTGTGTTTTGCCTCACTCCTGAGGGAACATTTCAAGCAGGTTGTAAATATAAAGGATGAGGAATGCTCTAATGCACCTAATAAGGAGAACGTGGATGATATAGAAACTATTGCAGATTTAGAAGTGCAACCCTTGAGCCTTTGTGTAGGCCAAAACTCGGATGAAAACACAAAGTCCAGGACAGGTAATGAGATGATCCATTTTGATTCCCTGCCCTTATGTTTCAGTTCTTTTCATACTTTGAAAGAGAATCTTGGTCATATTTTGGTTGAGGATCACAGGGTAACCCATGAAATTCCAATAGAACAAATTCCACACTCATCTAAAATATTTTATGACCCTATAGCTGATATGCTGGATAGATTGTGTTTTCAAAGTCAGTTTTCATTTACCCCCAACGATTTCAAACATTGTTATGATATGGATATGATCAAATAGTCAACTACAAGGGTGTGTTCAATGGAAGCATCATTTCAGAAACCATCAGAAAAGTTGCAGCCACGTCTGGAAGTGCATGAAGATGCAAATAACACAACTATAACATCGAATCATGAAGTTGAGTTGGTTAAATTTGAATATCTAGTAATAGGTCAAGTTTATCTTGATCCAGTGGCTATTTATATGGAGAAATTATTCATCACAGAGCCGCAATGCATTCCCAGTGTTTCTGTTATGTGTCGTGTTTATCAAGCCCCTTGTGATGAAGATCAAGATGGAAAGAATTTCATGATGCCTATGCAAGTTCTATTCCTGATATTGTTGGAAAACATTGAAAGAGCATAGTTGTTAGAGAAGTTGCTTGACTGGCTGCACTGGCATTATTATATCATTTAGAAAGACGAAATGGTCAGTAGTGTAGGGTAGGTAGAAGTTTTGAATAAGCTCAGTCATTTGAGCATATTTTTAGTATTGTATGATTTTCAACATAGTTTTCATTTGATAGTATCTAGTTCACTGTTCAGTCAAATCTGAGCCAGTTCGAAGATTGTAGATGTAGTGACTCCATGGCCCAATGAATAAAGCACCGGTCTGCATGTTCAGAGTTCAGTGGTTCTTGAAACCTCCTGAAAGAGTTGTCATCCCCAGGTGGAGCCTATGTTAGAGACCTATAATCATAGGTAACTCGATTCTTTGGCTGCTGATTTGGTGTTGCTCCCGGGACGAAGGCATCTGGCTCGGTTGATTCCATTTTCCCCTCCATCCATTTCGCCCAATCCTCCATCACCCTACTGCATTTTTCATCCACCACTGCGCCACTCTCTCCCTTGCCCCTTTGTCCCATTGATTACATCTCGCTCGCCACTCATCCCTGCATGAATAAATAAGCTTAGGATAATAAACAAATAATTAAGTCAATATCAAATGGTTAGTGGCGTTTTCTAATGCTCATTAGCCTAATAAACTTTTTTTTTTCAATAGGATAATTTAAAATAAAATTAGTATAGTTAGTTCAATTAAAATATGTTAGACTAATTATTAATTAATTAATTAATTAATTAATAAATTAGTGATTAGGTTAGTGTTTATTAATTAACATTAATAAAAACTAATAAACAAAACAAATATTAATTAAAAACAAATTAAATAAAAAATAAATTAAAAAACAAAACATAATAAAAAACATATAAACAAAATACAAAAACATTAAAATAAATAAAAACACGTAATAAACATATAAAATTCAAAAAACAAAAATAAAAAAAACAAAAAACAAACTAAAACTACACTATCCTAAGTCCCCACCCACTCTTCCCATGCATTTCGGACCCCCCCCACGTCCCATCACCTCAGGGGGGTCCGAAAAGATGTTTATTAAAAAAAACCCTCTAGACACTTGTCACCTCCACATGCCAGTGGAACCCCCCCCCAAAAAAATCCGCTTACCACCTCAGGGGGGTCCAAAATGACCACTTTTGCAAAAAAAAAACACTTTCGCAATGTTTTTGACCAGTCGACTTCCGAAGGAGTTTCCAGGAAAAATAAGGCGAATTTTGAAAATATGAGAGAGGTTTTTCTCCATAACTGGCTGAAGAACAAAAATTTCTCTCAGGTTTTTCATAGGTGCCACCATATGGGAGAATCGAAGCTATCTTTCAGCCTCATTTTTCGGATTTCTGGTTCTTTCTGTTACAGTCCCGATTTTGCGGGAGCTGTTACAGTGAGCTGGAGGCGAATTTGGAGAAACCAAAAGAGGTTTTTGTCTGAAACATACTCATATACAATAACCTCCTTCAGTTTTTCCCAAGTGTCAGCATTGAAGAGAAACAAATGTCTGTTCGGACCCCCTTTTTGCAGAAATTCGGCCCGTCTTTCATGGCGGACAGTTTAGGATTTTTGGGGATTTGTTGCTATTTTTAGTCGAGGTAGTTGAACTCGACCTCTTGAGCCTAGAGAGAGTCAGTTTATATATTTCAATAAGGAAAATGTGGAGGGGTTGATTGTTGATTTATTCATTCCAAGCCCCTAAGGGGATACTTTGTAACATTCTAAATGATCTACCAGAAATAATAAGGCATGGTTCACAGGATTCCTGCGTGAGACTTCTTGGTGATTTTTTTTCTCTGCGTAAATGTTTTCTTACTCTATAATTCCATATATGTATCTCTCTATCTCATCAAGTAAAAGAAAGACTAAGAGCAGAATTTGTTTAATTACACTTTGTCTCTGCCTTTTTAATGATCTTCATGTTTTCTTCTAAATTTAAGCACATGAATTCTTAGCTGCTCCTCTGCTTGATGGACCTTTACTCTTTTCTTCTCATACATTCCACTTGATTCCATCAGATCCAATGGTCTTGTTTTCTTGCCCTATGGATAAGATCTTATTATGCCTGAGACAGATCCCTGATTTGACATATAGATCCCATGGCCCAATGGAAAGCACAACTCTCAATCTCTCAAATATTACAAACTTCAAAATGCAAACTCTAAAACCATTATCTAGCCTAATATCCTATTCCAAACAAATTTAAATCTGACAGAGAGATCCCTCTCTGAGTCTTGGAGGGCTAGATCCGAGACTCGAAGCGGTTTTGATGTTGCCTCTGTGAATGCCTCCACAACCTTGGGCAAATTACAGAGTGATAACAATAGGGAAACCTTGTTTTCAAATATTGTATTTGAGCTGTTGGAAAGAATCTTGTGGATTCCGAGTAATTGGTCGGTAATGCCTGAGAAATTTTTCAATGAGATTTGTGGAGGATGGGATATGTTTTGGGTCACATGAGTGTGCAAGCCACTTTCTTTGAATTTATTCCAGAGAAGATACAAAAATTTTTGTCAGCACATATTCATGTAACACATTTAAGCTTGAAGGATAATTCATATACTCCACGACATGAATGACTGCTAGAGCTGGATCACCATCGAATTTAGGGAAACTTTCCCTCCACTCTACAGTGAAATGATTTGGATATCTAGGGATTTTTGAACATCAATGGAAGGGTACACCTTATGGAACTCCCATGGTAAGTCCCATGAGGCCATGGTTCCATTACTTAGGGTAATATCTCAATGAAGTTGTCAGACGAGAACAAGGCTCATCCTACTCGAGACAATACCTACCTGAGACACAAGGAAAAACCAAGTATACAATGCAATATATCATTTGGACAAGCAAGTTAAGATTTCTATCCCTAATAACAATAGTTAGCAATAATATATATGAGCAATGAAATGACACAATAAGCTACTAAACAAGTGAAAGATGCAATAGATAAACTAGCTAAACACTAGTGAAACTCAATATTTAAAGACCAAGATACTAGCATAAAAGATAAGTTTGTTGTAAACAGTTTCTGCGGAAATATAAATCAAGATTATGGCTCTAAAAAACAAGTTATTAAAACAAGAATATCAGCCACTAAAACTTCCCCAAATTCTACCAAAACGTGCGCTAGGCCTAGTAGTTTAAGTGTGCAAACTTTAAGCAAATTTCAATGGTTGATTTAAGAGTTATTGAAGAAGTTAGATTAGGGTTTATGCAACCCTAATGGATGAAGATGAATGTTTGTAACAATAGCAAGAACTACCCATTTATAAGAGACACTCTAGTGGCTGAGAGGTGCTCTAGGCACAAGAAATAAAACCCAAATTGCAAAAAGTTGAAATGACCAAAAAGCACGTCTCCCAATGCAACTATTTTATTTCTCCAATGCAAAATATTCAGATTAGTTCCTTTAAAATTGGGTGATTGGAGTCTTTAAAGAACAAGTTATATCAACAACAACCCTAAGGGTGTAAATCCTCTTACTCCCTAGGGTATGCCAACCAACTTAGGGTAAATCTAGGAAGGTATACACACTCGTATTTCTCCTAGCAACCCTTGAAAAAAAAGAAAGACTTATAACCTTAACAATGAGTTGAAACAAAGTTGGAGGGTGTATATAACATACTCCTCCCTAGGGTTTCCAACAATAGTAACCAAAATAAGCAAGAAAGAAATAGCATATGCAAATTTTTCTTAACCTAATCCAAGAAAATGATACCATAGTTTACCATGCAAAATTCATCCAAGAGCCAAGAGAGCAAGCCTTTAGGGGGTGCACATCAATCCTCCTCATCCATTCAACAAGAGACATTCACCAAAATACATTTCACAAGAGAGAAAAACCATAATCACCAAGAGTAGAAAAAATTTCAGCCAAGTACTTCTCATAATGGGAGAGTTATGTTATGAAATGAGATTCACATGATCTCTATTTATACAAAAGTCTTAAAACATAGTTTTTCCACTTAGCAAGGGTAAAACATAAGATAAGGGGTCAACAACCCTTATCTTACCCCTTGAACCAAATAATAATATTTAATTTTCACTTTAACACATTAGAAAACCCTAAAAGTAAGATGATGTCAACCCTTGAGGGGACGTTTTGACACTTTTCGAAGTCGTTGGAGAAGAATAAAGAGGTCGCTGGGGCTCCTTGAGCCTCCTCTTCATGTTTTAGGGTCAATCCATGTCTCCTCTAGTCAAAATATTCCAAGTGTCAATGCGCTATAACTCCATCACCATCAAACCCCATTGAGCATGATGTCAAGCCTCAAAAGGTGACGTTTTGTCTCTCCTAGGCAAGTCGTTTGGGTAACAGGGGCTGGGTAAGATCCTCTATGATGTCATGTAAGCCTTTGAATGCATGTCTCTTGTTAGAATATAGAAGATTGTGCTCATTTTACCGTTGACGATACCCTCACCACCCAACCATAGGCCGAAGCCACCCTTCGAGAACCTTGACCTTGACAGAGAAGAGAATCCTGGTAGCAATCCAATAGCCAAGAGAGGCTAATGCACCAGGCAAGAATAGAAACCAAGCTGATCAGATAATCCCACCTAGAGGATAGCGCACACCTTCCCAGAAACTTGCGCACAAGCTGCTAATGCACCTGCGTAGATCCAGTTCTCTCTGCAATTGCTGAGATGTGAATAATGAGAACTAGCACCCTTTATTTATAGTAGTCTGGGCAGTCTTACTAGGGCCGACTTCTCCTTCTGGGTACTAATAAATCCATTTTAAATATATTTCTGCAGTCGACAACTTGTCTAGGGTTCCCTTCATTCCTTTGCTTCCTTTCGGAGTATTCTAATCTTGTCATAGGTCACAATAGAGGTTCATAGCTCCCGAAGCTACCATAATATTAACACTCCCTCCTAGCGAGGGAGGTATGGTCTTAAGCACAATAGACCATTCAACTGGTAGCAATATGAGCACCGTCATTATTATCCAACTGGATAATCTCCTATGACAACTGGTACAATATCACTTGATAGAACACACCTGTGTTTATTCAAGGTAGTACACAACTACTCAAGCCATGACACATAGTCACAAAAAGTGGAACAAATCCACTACAGTAGTGTATTTCTACTGTCTGGAGACAGGCAGTCTCCATAACAATCATCTAATGCCAACCTACACAGAAAAATATTGTTAAAATAAACTGAATCATCTGGGCCAATATTTCACTCACGTCTGTGAGATATGAAAGAATATCTGTCCTCAGTATAGAATATCAGCGATGGGCTATCTACCCTATTCTTACTGTTTTTAGATTTCTGTGGTGAGGGATTTCAAATTCATTTGCCGGAGAATCCACAGTTGATGTCATTTTGTCATCGACGTTTCGAATCCAGATCAGGATTCATCATCAGGACTAATCGTCAATTTAGAGAGCTGGCTGATCTTCGTTATTAATAGTGTATATGCAGGACATTCAATTGGATAACTAGGTCGGCTAAATGTAACCCTAATTCGAAGCTAATTAAAACAAATTAATTATTAATATTTTTTAAACGTAGGTTTGCATAGTGAGTAATATAAATAATTAAGGTTTATTAATAAATAATTTAAATTTTTTAGGGTTTGGAAGGAGTTTAATTATATTAATGTACTAATAGTATTTTATTTTATATATTAATTTTTATTAGAGCTTAGAGAATTAATAAATCAAGATGATTTCTAAGGTTTTGTTTAAAGGTTGTTAGGTTTTTAGAATTGGTAGTTTATCTTGATTAGTGATAATTTACTAATATACCATGAGTGATTATCTCTAAATAGGTATAAAGTTCTAAAACACTTAAAAAACTTTAACCATAAATCAACCCCTATAATATCTAATAGAATATACATTTAGTTATAAAGATTAAACAATTAATACAATAAGAGTAAATTTAATCCAAAGCTAACCCTAGATTTAATTTACTTAACAATTTATAATATTACAAAGATAAATAATATTTTCAGTGCTCCCTCCTAATCTGGAGAGTCATTTAGTCACAGAAAATAAATGTTTTCAATAATATTTTTCAGTATTTTGTCCTAGCTTGGAGAATCTTCCCTTTCAGCTAAGGGGGTTATTTCCACAATCCCCATCTTCTCTCGGAAATATGCAAACTTAATTCTGGATAGAGGTTTTGTCAGGATGTCTGATGTCTGCTCATCAGTGGGGATATACTCGAGCTTTACCTCTCCTTCCTAGACTTTATCTCGAATAAAGTAGTATTTGATCTCAATGTGCTTCGACCTTTCATGAAACACTTGATGTTTTGATAATCTTATACAACTCTGATTATCACAATATATTATGGTCGATTCTGGAATCTGATCAAATAAATCAGAGATTAACTTTTTTAGCCATACTGCTTCTGTGCATGCTTCACAAGTTTCCATATACTCTGCTTCTGCTGCGATGAGTGCGACAAACTTCTGTTTCCTGCTGCCCCAAGATATCATAGCGGAGCCCAAGATGAAACACATACCTGAAGTACTCTTTCTGTCTTCTGCACTTCCTGCCCAATCAGAGTCTGTGAATCCATGAAGTTGGATATCACTGGATGTGGTATATCTCAAGCCATAGTTTATTGTCCCATGAATATATCTTAGGACATGCTTTGCAGCTATCCAATTCTCTTGTCTAGGTTCCACCTGGAATTGACTTAGTGTATTTACAGTAAAGCAAATATATGGTCGAGTATTTGCTAAATACATCAATGATCCAATTAGCTGTCAATATAGAGATGGATCTACTAGATCAGAGTCTGGGACTTTCACTTTTCTTATATCCACATTCATAGGAGTGTCCATGGACTTATAGTCCATCATTCCAAACTTTTGAAGGATCTTTATTGCGTACTTTCCTTGTCCAAGGAATACTTCACCACGCT
>JZKD02S0632093.1:185614-199385 GCA_000966675.3 Picea glauca | reverse complement strand
CCACGCTTCCGTCTGCTGCATGTTTGATCTTGTATACCCATTTTGAGGTTACCATTGATTTTTCTTTAGGTCTAGGTACAATTTCCCATACTTCATTTTTCATAATGGATTGATGCTCTTCCACCATAGCTTCTTTCCATTGTCCCTTTTGGACTACTTCTTCAAATGTGGTTGGTTCTTCATCTAGAAGCTTCATCATGTATGCTGCATAACTTGAGAATATTTTTGGTCTTTTACTCTTCCTGGATGTTCCTTTTGGAACCTTGATTCTTTCTGCGTCTTGTAATGTAGCTTCAAGCCAGGCTGGTCATTTCTTGGTCTTTGGTATGATATATGAATCAATGTTCTCACATGGCTCCATAGGATGATCAGGTTGATCCTTTTCGTTATTTTCATTTTCTGTGTTTTCTTCATTAGGTTCTTCAAGTTCTTCTTCTTCTATAATTTCTTCGATGGATTTCCTGAAGGCCATCCTTTGATTGAACGTTACATCTCTGCTAAATTCTATCTTGTGTTGTTCTGGAATATATATTTTGTAGGCTTTGGATGAATCACTATATCCCACGAATATCCCCTTCTTTCCTGAGGGTTCTAGTTTATTCCTTTTTTCTTTGGGAATATGAGAGTAAACTGGACATCCAAATATTCTTAGGTTTTCCACATTAGGTTTCTTACCTGAGAAAGCTTCTTCTGGTGTCATGTCCTTCAATATACGATTAGGAATTCTTTTATGCACATATATTTCCGTCATTGTTGCTTCTCCCCATAGAAACAAGGATATACCTTGATCGTTCAATAAAGCTTTTATCATTTCTTCGATAGATCTGTTCTTTCTTTCTGCTACACTATTTTGTTGAGGATTATGAGGAACAATCAACTCCCTCCTAATCCCTGCCGATTTTCAGAATGCAATGAACTCCTTCGAGGTGTATTCTCCTCCAGTATCTGTTCTTAATGTCTTGATCTTCTTGTTCATGAGGTTTTCTATTTCTGCCTTGAATTCTTGGAACTTGCTGAATACTTCGTCTTTTGATTTCAGTAGGTATAACCACGTCTTTCTTGAGTAGTCATCTATGAAGATTATGTAGTAAAGATATCCTCCTAGAGATCTAACTGGCATTGGACCGCAAACATATGAGTGTATTAGATCTAGGATTTCCTTGGATCTGTTGTTGCTGCTTGGGAATGGTTTCTTAATATTCTTCCCAAGGGCACATTCCTTGCAGATTCCTTCATGTGTAGATTTCAATTCTGGTATTCCTTCAACCATTTTTCTGAGAAAACGTAATGCTTGATAATTGATATGAGCGTACCTTCTATGCCAAATCTCATTAGGGTTGACTTTGTCATGTACTAGAGCTTCTTCATTTTGTTCTAGTAGTCTATACATATTTCCTTCACGACTTCCAATAACCCTAGCATCCTCTATGCTGGAATTATTATGCCATGATAACACCTTTCCATCCATGAAGGCTATTCTGTTTCTTTTGTCTTCTAAACATGATATTGATACAAGATTCTTTTCTAAACCAGGTACATATAAAACATTTCTTAAGTGAACATGATTACATGATTCCAATTTGACGAAGGCTTGTCCAAATCCTTCGACGGGGTAAGTACTTTTGTCTCCAAGCTCCACTTTGTACAATGTCTTTCTCTCATTTAGATTTGAGAGTCTGGCTTGATCTCCTGTCATGTGTCTAGAATATCCACTATCGATTATCCACATGTCATATTCAATCGTCCCAGTAAGTGCTGAGCAGTGTAAAAGACTGATTGTTTCACACATATCTTCAATTGACTGGTAACTGGTCATGCCTTGATCCAAAACTTCAACTTTGTCATTTCTGTCTTCTAAGAGAGCCAAGAGGTTTGCTGAGTTAGGGTGCATCTGAATATCTTCTTCTTGAGTGAGATGCTCCATCACAAGGTGCCATATTGGATATTTAGGGTTTCTACAACTGCTTCTATTAGTAACCCTAGCTGTAGTGTTTTGGAAGCTGCTCCTGCTAGTAACCCTAGCGACAGTTCCTAAATGAGCTCAATATCTAGCGGCTATGTTTCCTTCCAGTGTTTTAGGCTGAATGAAGGGGGTGTGGGCCCATAACCTGTTAGAATATAGAATATTGTGCTCGTTTTACCATTGACGATACCCTTGTCACCCAACCATAGGCTGAAGCCACCCTCCGAGCACCTTGACCTTGACAGAGAAGAGAATCCTAGTAGCAATCCAATAGCCAAGAGAGGCTAATGCACCAAGCAAGAATAGAAACCAAGCTGACCAGATAATCCCACCCAGAGGCTAGCACACACCTTTCCAGAAACTTGCGCACAAGCTGCTACTGCACCTGCGCAAATCCAGTTCTCTCTGCAACTGCTGAGATGTGAATAATGAGAACTGGCGCCTTGTATTTATAGTAGTCTGGGCAGTCTTATTGGGGCCGACTTCTCCTTCTGGGTACTAATAAATTCATTTTAAATATATTTCTGCAGCCGACAACTTGTCTAGGGTTTCCTTCATTCCTTTGCTTCCTTCCAGAGTATTCTAATCTCGTCATAGGTCACAATAGAGGTTCATACCTCCTGAAGCTACCATAATATTAACATCTTTTTGATCCGATGTGTGGGCCTATATCATCCAACATGTGGGATTATTTCCCCATGGAAGTCGAAGCTAGGTTTGTTCTCCCAAACTGGCCACCAAGCAAGGTCTTGTAAGACAAAAGGGTACGCCCTCCAAAGATCTCAAGTAAAATATAGTATGACAAGTGTAAACCACATATAACAAGAAATTCACCTAAACATGTGCATCAAAACTACCTCATTAAATCAAACAAATGCTCCAAGACCCTATACAATTGACCAAGTTTAGGTATGGGAGGGGTGTCATAAGAGTCCTATTGGGTAGACCAAAATCCTCAAGTAGGGGATGCTCCCAAGGATGGACTTTCAAATTTATGTAGTGGATGATGAGGTAGATAAGGGTTTAGAATTCATAAGTCAATGAGTTTCATGAGATACAAGGGCTCATATTGTCTCATTTATGGATGCCTTTGTAGAGGGTGTGTGGCACCTTCATTTGCGATGCACTTTTTCCAAGCCCATCTTCTTGTTATTCTTTCTTCTTAGCTCTTCCTTTCTCTTTTACATTTATTGCATGTTTTAAGGAACAAGTTGAAGGCCACTGTCTTGGCTTGTTGTCGAGATAACGACAATTTCATTCACAAATACCTCACGGAAATGGGAAGTTTGTCTTGTGATGAGCCTCCCTTTCTCTCAGTTGTGTAACTGAGAACCACTACCCTAGCTTGGTGACCAAATGATGGTAATGTCATACCACTAAATAACCATGATCAGGATAGGTTGGCTCATGATGAGACCTCCCATCCTCCAACTAACTCCTTAAGTATTCTATAATTTATTTTTGTAGGTTCCCCATTTGTTATAGAGAAGCATTTCATTGATTTCTCAAGGATCCTTAGGCGAAGCATCTGGAAAGTCTATATTTATGCTTTTATCTTTTTAGACAATAATAATCCCTCTGGGCTTCCAACCCCTTCTTCCCATCAAATGAAGTACATGCCCTTCTTGGATCACTAAAGTCAAAGGGCCTAGAAGAGGGAAATATGATGGGAATGTAATGAGTGGAAAGTGGTAACTATGGTTGGGAATGATACATCAACCCTTAAGGGACCCCAAGTTTCAAACCTTCCCCGAATGTTGGCCACTTACTAGGAGATCTATGACACTCACCAAGGTGAAACAAGGTCAAAATAATAATTTCCAAGCAGGCGTTCTATAATCAAAAGCATCTTAAATACAACATGTTTAAATGCCTCAAATATTAGGGTGATTCCTTGCCACAATATTTGACTTGTATCACATGGAGCAAGACCCATATTCCTTCAAGAAGCTTACTAGTGTAGTGGATGTGATGAAAATGGATCATAATGTCTTGATAGAGAAAGCTTATGTATGTGCAAGTGGACACTTCTAGTCATGTGGTCTCTCGACACTCCATATTTGCAACCTAAGGGCCTCAAGACATCATCTCCTTAGTTATCCCACAAAATGGGGATAAAATATGGCTCCTACTTGGGGACATGTTCTTGTCGTAGAGTGCATGAGAACCAAAGCATCTCCTGGTATACTTGTGCCTACACTGAAACTAGAAACCATAAAATCTATGGTGTTTCTATCACCCTTCGTCGATATACATCAAAATCCAAATGAAAACTAATGTAAAAAATAAAATTTTAGCATTTTTTTTTTAAATTTCTAAACTTAGCATGAAATCAATATGCAGGTAGAGAAAAATGAAATATGAAATGCATATAAACTAATATGAGAAATCAAGATGAAAATGAAAGGAAATAAATATGACCTAATTACCTACTTGAGGCCTGGGGCCCTAAAGATCAGGTGATGAGTGATGTCAGGTGAAGTCATACAACCAATGCAACCAGTTGGTCATCTCATCAAAGTATCTCCCCCGGTGGTTAATCATGTAATACAACAAAGATAAGTCAAGCACATAAAAATCATGATCATATATAGTCATAAAATGAATCTTGAAATGAAACTCATGAAGATGGGTGGGAGGGATGAAATCATAATGGAAAGAGGAACTGCAATCCAGATGATCCCGTAAATTTTTCTTGAACTTATAGCCACAAGATTGATCAATCCATCTCTTAAGAGGGCTTCCATATGTAGAAGAAAACTCATCTTCATCTGTGCAAAAATATTCATTACATGTCAAAGACTGAGAGGAGATGAGCAGTCGAAAGAAGACTGCATGGTTTCTCAGAGAATAAGACTAGATGTAAGGGACATGCTCAGGTCCAAAAAAACATCGCCTCTTCACCTGCGAATCTTTGTAAAAATCTCCAAAATAAAAATACTTCCACTTTGTAGAGTGAGCCTCTGATTTCTTTGAGATGGCCACATCTTGGTGTTCATCTGAAATTGAGGATGAAGGTGGTTGAAAATCCTCATAGAACAAGTCATCATCCCCAAAAGGATACACATCATAAGAAGTAGGGGATTGGGTGGTTTTAAGACTACAACCATACAAACAGATGTCCCTCAATCAATCTAAGAAGGATAATAAATTATCACCAAAGTACTATGGCCCTTATAAGGTGTTGCAAAAGATTGGTACTATGGCATACAAATTGGAGTTGCATGCATCCTCACAAGTACACCCAATTTTCCATGTTCCATGCTTAAACAAGGTTATAGGTGACAAGATCCCAATTCAAACTATATTGCCAGAACTTGATGAGGAAGGAAAAATCATATTGGAGCCTGAAGCCATCGCTGACACAAGAATTCACCAGCTGAGGAATAGATCCATTTTAGAGTATCTCATTAAGTGGAGGAAATTACCTACTAAAGATTCCACTTGGGAAGATGAGTCTTTTATACAGAAGCATCCATAATTACTCAAGCGTTGTGAACAACACTTGTCTCAAGGGGAGGGGCATGTTAAGACCTAAATAGTGGCACATTACCCCTTAATTGGGGCATATTACATTAGTAATATTATTTTATTTATGTCGGCTTGGGTCCATTAGTTGTAATTGTACCTCCTAGTCTCTTATATATACCAAGGAGACATTTTCATTTGGAATCATCTTGTATTGGGAAATTTATGTGGTGTATAAGGAGGTTGCCCCCTCGAAGAGGATTATTATCTGAAATTCTATATTTTTCAAGGCATTGAGTACTTATTTTGAGGTTTTTCTATGCTATCTTGATATTTGGTTCTTAACAACGAGTGAGATTGGTGAAGAGTTTGTCTTCTTCTGTATCCTGAAATCGTTTGAAAAAATTCTTCTTGAAGGTGTCCCAATCTCTCACCAATCCTCCATGATGTTTAAATTCCCTCCACAGGAACCGGTCACAAGTTGTCTTCTCCAGGTACATCGATGCAATGTTGATTTTTTCATCATCATCACTTATATGGTGCATAGAGAAATAGTTCTCAACTTTATTGATCCATCTTTTTCCCTTTTGGTTTTCCTTACCATCAAACTTCAGTATATATAGATTTACCTAGTGTATAATGTTATTGAACGAACTTTTACTCGGTGAGTACTATGTTTGCAAGGATGAGATGGGGCTACTCATTCCCTTGCTTGCATTTTTTGAGGCTTCGTATTCGTCTTTGAATGCAAAAAATTCTTCATATTTTTTGTTGGATTCTTGTAATAAATTTGCACAAATCCTTGTAATTTTTCTTTAAAGTTCGTTGTCTAATTTTTTTTGTTGAATCATTTCCTTTGAAAGGTCCACTATATTTCCTATCGATGTTTGTTTTATTCACGATTGATGGAAAATATTATATTTTTTTTCCCTTAGTAAAATTTTACACCTTTGTAAGAAAAAGTTACCACTCTAAAAACAATGTATCTATGTAATTTTTTTTTATATATGGTAGGGAATATCATGGGCCAGTGGTTTATGAAAACCACAGGTTTTCAAACCACCAATAGTAAAATCAAAATTTACTCTTCCTTCTCCTTTTTATTTATTTTTGTTATCTCGTCTTTCCAATACCATGGGAAAATACCATGGGTTTTCGAAACCACGATCTCTGATACCAATTTTGGAAGAAAACTATTCCAAATAAACAATATATTTTATAAATTCTTCAATGATCCTATTACTAAAGAGTATTACAATATATATACAAGATAATGAAAGGGTTTCAACCTTATGAATGGATACTAAAAGACCGTATGACTAATAAACAATTAATTAATTAATCTTAGACTCATTATAATCAATGTTTAATCGACATTAGGTATATTCACATATTAAAATAGTTCTTATGGAGACATAGTGTCTCTTAATAAATGTATTAAACATCACTTATTAGTTTAATTTCAATCAACAAACATTTGTCGAGGATACAAACAAAAAACAAGATAAATTTTATTAATTTTAACTGACTTTTGACATTAATTTTTTTTTTTTCAACAAGCATCAATTCAAATATTAAAATTTGATCCTAATTATTGTAGTGAGCAAACTTGTATAATAGAGGTCTATTAAACCCAATAGCAATATCGAATGACCAAAGCTATTATTTGTTTCATAAAACAAACGATGACCATCGAAATAACAATATCTACTATCAATTAAGTAATCTGCTACATAAACACAAATGCTAGTGTTTGGATGATATTGGCTCACTAGGTTTTTTTCATATTTGTGTATCCCTACCCTCTTCTCTACTCTTTCCCTTGAA
The DNA here is from genome assembly GCA_000966675.3 of Picea glauca. Taxonomy (NCBI): domain Eukaryota; kingdom Viridiplantae; phylum Streptophyta; class Pinopsida; order Pinales; family Pinaceae; genus Picea; species Picea glauca. The sequence continues at coordinate 192,127 of JZKD02S0632093.1, read as the reverse complement.
ATTGATTTGATATTTCAGAAATGGCAGAGGTCAAGGGGGAGAAATCTCCCTCCTACTGGGACAAAACACTAAATGACTTTTCAGGTGCTCGAGGCTCATGGTTGGCCTTTGAGTCGCTGCCAAATCTAAGAGACCAACTATATAAGGAAAAAATCCACAAAGGAAAAAGTATGGATGTTGAGGCAGAGTCCTCCCACCCAAAAGCGACTTGTGTATGGGAGTCGAGTAAATGCATCCCTTCGACCGTTGCATCACCATAATATGTGATGATTTCCACAAGAGTTGCAGAGCAAAAAGAATACATGAAGGAGCACACATTGATTGGAATTTTTTTAGGAATTTGGCCCTCAGAGAAGGACCTAATCAAATGGATCAAGCATTGGTGGAATCCCAAGGGCCACTATGACCTGCAACTAGGCTCTAAGGGTTTCTTCAAGGCCATCTTACACAATCTAGAGGACAAGGACATAATATTCGAGGGTGGTCCATATTTCTTCAAATCAACATGTCTTTATATAAGTTACTGGATGGAGCGCTTAAGCCCTGAAACATATGATTTCTCACATGATCCAGTATGGATTCATCTTTATTCCTTACTGCAAGAATTCTAGCTTGGATAAATTCTTGGTGGAATTGGTGATACCCTACGCCTCTATGCAAAACCAGTGGAGGTCACCTGACATAGAAGGTACACCTCCTATGCTAGGATTTGTGTTTACTTGAATATTTATAAGCCTCTGCCTGGTTCGATAACCCTATAATTATGGGATCAGGAATGGGCTCAAACCATTTATTTTTAACACATCCCTTTTAGATGTCGAAAGTGTCATGAACATGGTCATCTCTTAAGGAACTTTCCCCTCAATTCCTCCTCGAACTACCCTGCAAATTCCCTAAAGAAATCCAAATATGGTTTCACTCAAATCCCCGAAAAAAAGAGAAACCCCTAGAAGAAATCTTCCAAGGGTCCCTCAAAACCACCATTCACCAATAACTCCTTCAATATCCTTAGCCAACTTCCATATCCCAAGAGGTAGAATAACTCCAAAAAATTTCCAATCCTGAAAAATCCTGTGGGAAAGATAAATAATCCCCATCGCCGTCCTAGATAAAATCCTCTATAGCGTGGGCCTTTTCCCTAATTCTGAAGACCTGGTTTTAGAGGATGGTGGGGATAATGATATGTTGTTGGATGAAAAATAATTAGAGGATATTTATTTGGACAAGATAGAGGAGGCATACCATAAGCAAGAATTTCAAACCATCCCTTTGCAGCAGTTATGCAAAGTGAATAAAGTGTACATGAATTCCATGGTGGGAGCGACCTCCAGATCAACCGAAAATTTAGGAATTCACTAAGATCCAAGAAAGGAGGTCATAAAAAAATCGAAGGAAAGCAAAAGGTGAGGCAAAAAATCTGTGCAAAAACTCATTTGTGAAGTGGGTTCTTTTATGATCAATTCTAGTCATATTCAAAAGCTTACAGAGGGATTATTTCTCTCTCCCCCCCCTCCATCCACCTAATGAAGATAATCTCATGGAATGCCAGAGGCTTAAATGGAAGAACCAAGCAGAGGGTTCTTTGACATAATTTAAAGGCAAAAGCTCCAGATATTTTTCTCCTTCAGGAAAAAAAATGCACATAGGAATCAGTTGAGGGCATTCTCACCAAATGTTGGCGACATGGTTAGTTAATGTAAAATGAGTCTTGAGGAGAAACAAGTGGGATTGTAATCCTATGGAATCTAGCTATTGTCATTCTAGACAATTTCATCTCAACACGATGAGCCATAACAACAAATTATAAATCCATTGGATCAAATAAGGAAGGGGTGATTACCAATTCTTATGGACCACATCAAACGCCAGAAAAGGAATATTCTCCATAGTATTTGGGCATTAAGTACGATAATAGGGAACATACATTCGATTATGGGGGGGAATTTAATCTTATCCTCTCCCTCAATGAGAAATGAGGTGACATTAGAAGGTTGGAAAATGACAAAAAAGGTTTCCAATAGATTATTAACGATCTTCACTTGGTAGATCTGCTCACCATCAATGGAAATTACACCTAGTCAAACCATCGCTCTGGATCACATCAAGTAGATTGAAAATTAGACAGATTCCTCATATATGAATCCTTAATGATGGAGGATCTCATCCTAGAAGCAAGCATCCTCCCTTGTTTTGGATCTGATCACTGGCCGATCCAGCTCTGGATGGATGTCTCAAGTTCCCCGTGCAACAAACCATTTAGATTTGAAGATTTTTGGATTCTAAGTCTGAACTTATAGGAAAATGCTCCCAAATAATGGAATGATTCGGTGGTAAGGCATGACACGCTAATGTTCAAATTTCAGAAAAAATTTAAAAACTTTAAGGAGAAATTCAAGATTTGGAACAAAAATGTTTTTGGTAACATATTCCAGGGGAAAGCAATTCTTGAGCAATGGATGTAAGACATCCAGAGGAAACTAATAATCCATGGAAAATCAGAAAGCCCTCAGGAGGATAGACAAAATATAAAAATACAACTTGAACAAAGATATGTACAGGAGAAAATCCTTTGGCGTCAAAAATCAAGAGTTCAATGGTTAAAGGAGGTGGGGGGGATTCAAAATATTTTCACAAATATATGATACAAAGGTGGCATATAAATCGAATAACTAGGTTGGAAAATGATCAAGGGCACATACTAGTGGATCATCCTGGAATGAAGAAGGAATTGGTTTATTACTTCAGAGATATTCTCTCGGAACCATGCCAAGACAGATCTACATCTACCAACAAGATCACACAACACATTCCTTCCCTGGTTTTGAAAAAACAAAATGAAGCTTTTCTCTGACCAATTTCTATTGAGGAAGTGGACCAGGAAATCAAGGACATGCCATCTGGAAAATCCCCAGGTTGAGATGGATTTACAACAGACTTATTCCACCATTGTTGGCCAATGATTCATGATGAATTATGGTATCTGATTGAAGACTCATGCCTCTCTCGTGTCATCCTTCCAACCCTCAACACTACTTTTCTCACTCTTATTCCTAGGGAAAAGGACGCCACTCATCCCAAGTAGTTCAGGTGGATTTCTTTATGCAATGTTATCTACAAGCTTATAACTAAGGTAATGACCAATCACCTTAAACCAATTCTTAGTTTTATTATTTCTAAAGAGAAATCCAGTTATGTTGAAGGTCATAAAATCTTGGACAACATCATCCTATAAAATGAGGTCATTCATTCCCTTAAATGCCCTCGTTCCCCTGGAATGATAATCAATTTGTATGTCTCTAAAGCATTTGACAAGTTGAGCTGGAAATATATGCGTTCTTTGTTGGAAGCCTTTGGTTTTAGCAACGATTGGATAGACTTGGTCCTCAAACTTCAATAGACTACTTTATTTTCCATCCTAGTGAAAGGTGCCCCTTCTTATACTTTTTCTCCATCCAGAGGCATCAAAAAAGGACATCCTCTCTCCCCTTTTCTTTTTATCATCATGGTAGAGGGATCAGGTCACTATCTAAAAGCCTCTACTAATGATGTCTCTCTACATGGTTTTTATTTGCATGTAATTCATCCAATGACTTACCATAGCTAGTTTTTAGATGATGCTATGTTAATGGATTTCCCCACTACTAGAGAATCCCAGAAAATTAGTAACATCTTAAGAGATTTCATTGAAGCCTCTGGAACCAAAATCAATGCTAAGAAATCACATATCTTTTTCTTTAATACCCCCCTAGCCATCCAACTTCACATCACTCATGTCTTGGGTTTTACTAGGGGCTCCCTTCTGTCCAAATACCTGGGTGTGCCTCTTATTGACAATAGTCTCCGCAATAGCTCATGGGAATCACTCATCTCTTCCCTGAACAAGAGATTCAACTCTTGGACCTTCCGAACCCTCAACCTAGCAGGGTGTCTGGTGCTGATCAAATATGTTCTCCAGGCCATTCCTATTTACATGTTCTCAGCCTTAACGACCCCCAAATCAATTTTGAACATGATTCACAATATTCAAAGGAACTTATTAAGGCTTGGGCATGATGAAAATCAGAAATGGGCCCTTGTACGTTGGGATGAAATTTGCAAACTTAAGCTTGCTGGTGGCCTTGGCTTACAAGATCCTCTAAAAATCAATGAGATCATGGGGGCCAAAACTTGGTGGAGGTGGCTAACCCGGTCTAAGATCACCACTAATATTCAATATACCATTAGATCTTAGGAATGGTCCCATGAATATTTGGAATGCGACCCTCAAGAGCAGCGAATTATCTCCAACTGGTTCATTAATATTAATAGGCTCAATGTCTTAAGCCTCCCCCCCCGACTCCTTTCCTCTCCTAGCTCATCGTCATGGTTCAAATCACAATAAGGTTTTCTCAAAATGTATTTTGATGGGGCTTCCAAGGGAAACTCAGGGCCTGCAGGTTATGGAGTCATTTTCTGAGACGAAGGAGGGAACATCTGAAGAATACTTGCTGGAAGCTTAGGGATTGATAACAAAAAATATGTTGAGCTTTGGGGTCTCCTAAGAGGACTTCAAAAAGCCTACAATTAAGGACATTGCAAGATCATAAAGGAATGGGACTTGCAAATCATCATCAACATGTTCTACACAATTTTGAATGGCTTTGATCCCCTGGGATCTCCTCAGGTCCCTGTTGTTGCCTCACTAGGTTTATACCCCTTATCATGTTTGTCGAGAGCCTAATAAGATTGCATATAAATTAGCCAATGTGGGGGTGGATTTTCAAGAGGGGGACATCCTTATTATCAATGACCATCCACAATATTCTCCCTTGCTTCAAAAAGATATTGAGATTGCACTTAAGGAAGGCTTGCCCCCAGATGGAGTGTCAAACGCCCAACTATGACAAGACGTTGAAAACCCCAACATGGTGCCACCTAGTACTTCACATACCTCCTAATATAAGTGGCACTCATGGAGAATATTACTCAAGTGGCTCATTCAGTGAGCTCCTTAAAATTGGAAGGTATGATCAAGTTTCAATTCACTAGTTATGTACAGGTCTATTTGTGTGAGGATATTGTTGTAGTAATGAAGGTGTTTAATTCTCACCACAAAGGGAAGTTGGGGCTTTACAAAGGCGCGATAATGGAATTCTCATGCATTTTAGTCTTACTCATTGAGTTTTGGATTATGTTTTTAAACATTCCCTTGATCTGGCCTTATTACAACTCTCGTCATTTGTTCCTTCCTACTCTAGGTTCAATTGCATTAGATCTAATGCCGCGTGAGCAAGGCAAATCGAAACGAGGTAGTAGCTACACTCACATAGCCTCTAGTAGGAAGTTCCCTCCATATCCTTCTCTAAGCAAATCGATTCTGCAACACCCCTCCACAGACTCACAACAGGAAGGAGGATTTCCCTTTGGGCCTCCGCAAGATGAAGAAATATGGGGCTTCACCATAATTGAAGAAGAAATCCCTGAGACAAGAAAGGAACCCCCTGGGAGAATTTCGGTTGAGAAGATAGTAAATAGAGACTCCAACATGGATAATAGTAGAAATGACGTACATTCTAGTTCTTTGCAACTCATCAAGCAGCCTCAGATGCTCTTGACATATGACCAACTTCATCTCTTCTTTGATCTTCGCAAAGACTCTGTTGAGATTGCCTTTCGACAGGAACACATGCTTGCAAAGATTGATGACCTCTAGAATCAGCTCTTTGGATCACATCCTTGCATCATTGTTCCACCGTGGACTTCCCCGAGCCGACGTCAAGATGAAAGTGATGCTCCCCAGGCTTGAAGATCTCCAATGTTTTTTTTTGTTTTTTGGTACTAGTTTAGTCTTTATTTTTAGCAATTTTGGTCTAGTATCAGTACATAAACTATAAAATTTATGGACCAAACTTGGTTTTTGGCTTCATACACGTCTTTATGATTACTTAGACATTGATTGCTTAACTAGTTTCCCATGTTGGCAACTCAGGTTTCAACTTTTAAAACTTATACTCTTTCATTTTCAGTAAATAGAAGGACCCGCTTCTCCAGCTTAAAAAAAAAATATCTACTATCGATCAAAATCCAAAAACCATTTTAATGATATAGATGATACAATCCTCATCCATCATGACTCGCACTTGATGCCATCAAACACAAAGTCCACCATGATACAAACTCAAAATAATAAACCAAGAGTTATTTGGATGCCATGAAAATGGCCTTTGATAACCAAACAATCACCAACCCATATCAATACATTGACAGGAGGGTTGAGTTAAGGCTAGGTCAAAAGTTAGGAAATAATTCAAATTGAAGGAGGTATTTAGGGCCTCTCATTTCCCTTAATCCTTATCCATAAGAACCAAAGTTAAGGGTCACACCTCGAAAAAAAAGCTCAGAGAAAGTCACACATAAGCAAGCATATAAATGGAAGCATATAATTAAAGGCTATGAGACTTTGGGATAAAGGCTTCAATAAAATAAAATGGAAGTATATAAATAAAATACTCAAACTTGAATGCATGCAATAGG
>JZKD02S0632093.1:155543-171414 GCA_000966675.3 Picea glauca | reverse complement strand
ATAAGTTGCTAGTTTTTTCGGTTTGGCTTTCCAAGGTAAAATTATCTATGTAATGTGTGTATGTATGTGCAATTGTACCTTTTCTTCTTTTATTAAGAATCCATTTTTTGTAACTAATTCTACAAGGTTAAAATCTATATTTGGTATTAGAGCAGTTATTGGCTTCAGGGTACGCCTTTGTGGTTAGGGGTTTGGATCGGGTCTATGATAAACCTTGTTATAGCTCTAGCTCTACGATATCAATTCTTCAGGTGAAAGGAAATGGAGAGCAGTTCAAAAATAGAGATCGATACATTTAATGGGAAAAGTTTTGAGTTGTGGAAGCTCAATATGAAAGATCTATTGGTGGACAAATATCAGTGGATCGTTGTGGATCTAGGCAATACACCTACATGAATGTCAACAAAAGGCTAGGAAAATTTGGATTAGAAGGCGAAGAGCATAATTTGGTTGTGTCTATCAGATTCAATTTTACCAAATGTGTCAGGGGAAGCTACAACCAAGGCATTATGGGATACATTATGGGTTTTTTATTAGTCAAAGTCCCTAGTAAACGAATTGTTCACGTGGAAGAAGTTGTACAACATGAGGATGAAAGATGGAGACTCGGTGACATAGCATCCAAAAAAATTCAATATTGTGGTAAGTCAGATATTATATGTTGATATTAAGATTTCTAATGAAGATAAGTGTATCAGTTTATCATTCTCTTTACCATACTCATGGGATAGTCTAGTTGTAGCCATAGGTAGTAATGCAACTATTTTAAGTTTCGATAATGTGGTATTATCCTTCTTGTTGGAGGAGACGAGGAAAAGAAACATGGAAGGATAGAGAACATATGCCTTATTTTCAATAGGACACTCCCAGGAAAGAAATAGATCTAAGTGCTCAAGTGGGAGATCTAAATCTAGGGGAATACCTAAATCTCCTGGAAAAAATTTAAAGGTATGATGGAGATGTGGAAAATAAGGGCACTACAAGAAACAATGTAGATCCAAAAGAGTTGAGAGAGGGAAGATAATTTATGATGCTCCTTCTACAGAAGAAAAAACCTCTGTGGATGAAGAAGTGTTACAAAAATATTCCCCTACAGATAGGTGAACATTCCCTTGGATTATAGACCCCTAATACCAAGACATAAAAACACAAGTGGACACTAACATCCCTTTGAATTTAGTTTAACTAATTAGAAAGAGAGAGAGGGAGAAAATGTGTGATGCACGTAGTTTCAAAGTTTGTCCTCACTGCTTCCAATCCGAGCTTGATCTCCAAACTCCTTAGTGCAACTTGATACCTAAAATGCAATAGAAAACAAAGAGAAAGAAAGAACTCCTACTCTACAATATTATATCAAACAAATTCGTCTACAAAGATTGAAGGAACAATAGACAAGCACATGCAAGAATACACAAGATTGAAGGAAATAGTCCAAGTATATTAAAATGAGAACCCAAAGAGAATACTTACAAACATGGATGACGATGCAACACTCCTCCAAGCTCTCCTCGTCCAGACCCTTGCATGAATACCAAGATCATAAGTTTGATATCTTTGTCTGACTCCCTCCTCCTCTTCTCCATGGAAATCCCTCATCATATAGGATTTGGAGGCTTAACCACCATGGATAAGATCACTCACTAGATCCACTAAAATGGGATCTCCAATATTTTTAGGGAGAAAATATCTATCAAGGATTTTAGGGAGAAAATATATGTCAAGGATTTTAAGGAGGATCAAGAAATATCTCTCAAGATCCACCAAATTAGGATTTTGGTTTGAGAAAATATCTCAACCATCCATGAGATTCTCAAATTCTCCTTGAGATCAGGAAACTAAATGTGAGGTGGATTCTCACACTAAATCAATTTCCTTTTTATGAATATTAATAAATAATTTCTGTGCACATAGTATATTGACGTTCATATATTATATTTCTCCTCCACATTGACTACGGATTGTGACAAATGTTCTTTCATGGTGTCAAGGTGTATGCAACACTTAGTAAGGTGTATATGACACTTTTACGACACTTGGGACACTTAGGGAGAGGTACTTAAGTGTGGAATTTTGATGTGTAACAGATTTCCCCCTAAAGTGTGAGGTTAGAAAAGAAACTGATGGGAGAAACACTTTACAATTCTTCAATGCAAGGGTGTGGAGTTGGAGAACCCGAAAGAAGTTGCAAACAAAAATCAAACAATATTAATATATGTTCCATTTCTGAGGCAGACATACCTATGAGTAGAATACTAGATGACTTAAAGCACGGCCGCCGACTAATACACTGTGGATCCATGAAAAATATTGATTAAGGATATGGCCACTAGAGATACAATGTGGATCCATACCTCCATGACATCAACTAATTGTAGCCATGAAAATACACAGTGGATCTACGAGATGATAAAAAATAGCCACAGACTAATACAATGTGGATCTATGTGACAATATATATATATCATCAAGCTCAAATTATCCCCTTCGCAACTTGGGAAAAGCAGATAACAAATTGAACGCTCAGCCCAGGGTCTTCATCCCAATCCCAATGTGGTACAAATCTAGCCAATTGAATAGATAATTTGATGTTGAACATGGTAGAATCCATTTGATTACCGATCACTAAGGTAAACCATTAACAAGTGTGAGGGAAATCGCCAATGATGTCAATGACTCCCAAGGTAACCTAGTACATTCCAACAAATGTGAATAAATGAGTTGACATCGAACATTCGTGGAATCATTCGATCAGATCTCAATGATGTAAACCTACTTTCGGAAGAGAGGAGGCATAGAATTGAGGCATGTAGGTCCCAAGGTACCAACTGGTTTCTAATTCCAATTCCCAGATTATGTGTTGAATTCGACAGGAAAAGAATAGTCGAAGGAGGGCCTTGATGTATCCCCCATCATCTACATGAAACTGACATAAGAAAGTGATGCAAGATGATGAATCAAATGAGTATGGACTGACACAGGAAATGGAAACTGGCAATATTGCATATGAATGGTTTGAAGTGAAACTTCCCTTGAACATGATGAGGCACGACAACTAACTTGGCAACATTAACTCGACGAGTACCAAGACTGTAATGTGACAAAAATATGAGCACTCTTCGACTGGACGAAAATGTATGGAAACACATAGAATTGGTATGACTCAGAGACAAGCAAATTACCCAATTGTAAGACGAGACACAAACATGTACCATGTTCAAGGGCAACAATAGCTTCCATAAAGGATTTCCAAAAACTTGACCCATTTCCTTAAATTTCCCCCCCACCCAGATATATGAGTACCTCTTTTTCATTTAATGAGCTCAAGGATGGTAACACATGATTGATATAACTCACCTTCAGTAAGTTCCTCTTCCTTTATTTAATGAACTGGAAGAAGTAAGGGTTCGTTCCTAGATTGGCCCTTCAGTGTGTAATTTTGTGAGTCCATAGAAGGAAAAATCGATGGTTTTTCATGTTTAGAGAGTCTAAAAAGAACTTAAAGGCGACTCCATGGATGAAGTTTTTCATAAATTTAGTCTCCCAAGCTTGAAAAAAGTGTAAAACAATACAGGGGAGAACTCTTCTAATCATGCTTGATTAGAGTGTTCCTTTTTTGTAATTAGTCTTACGAGGCTGAAAAAGAGATAAACTATCACTCAAAAGACACCATTTCAAATATTTTAATGAGTGTGAAAGGAAGCAATATCAATCGACAATCGTTTCATGTTTAGAGAGTCTGAAAAGAGCTTAAAGGATACTCGAAAGAGTTCATTTTTTGTATAACCTTTACGAGTTCGAAAAAGTGGAAAAATTATACTCGTTCATATTCTCATGTATTTACGAGCACGAGAAAGAAAAAACACTAAACTCGGTAGCTTATTCTCATGTATTTGCGATCACGATAAAGAGAAAAGACTAAGCTCGTTCTAGAAAAAGACTACTACATTACGATGGGAATGACCTTCGAATTAGGATCACACCTAGCAGCGTGTCTCTCTAGAGGTAGGTTTCCCCTAGCTTCTTTGGCAGAAGTTGGTGGTTTTGGTCCAACATGATGTCCAGAGGCTGGAGACCTTCCCCCCAAGTGTTGTTTCCTCTGGTGACTCTTCTTCTTTCCTCGTTTAGGTTTCTAGTTACTAATGGAAACATTTTCACTAGGCGGAGGAAAATAAGGTTCAAGTACTAAATCTAGAGTGAGAATTGATTGTAATGGAGAGGGGCCTGTTTCATTTTTTAACGATCTTGACATAGACAATGAACAATTCTCCTCGAGACCAAGTACTACCAAAGGATGAGATGAATCGAAGGATTGTCATACATGAGTCAAAATCATGTTTAAAGTGGCAACCTGTGTGGTGGGAAGAGTAGGAAGAGGAAAAACCCTCATGAGTGAGGAATCCTTGAGAAGACCTAAAGCTACACTCTCAAAATTATTTTGTCCTAGAAAAGGGACATTATTGGATGTGAAATTGTTGAGATCTAGAGTTTCATACTCAAGTTAGTCAACAATGGTAATATTTCCTTGATGGGGAATTTGTAATATATGAAACATAGAAGATGCAAAGACATCCATTGCATAGAAACAACTACGACCAAGTAACAAATTATAACCCAGGGGCGCGTCGAATACTTCGATATCAACTGAAACAATCTTACCTTTCAAAGTCACAACAAAATATTGCAAGATTCTGTGAGGTTGGAAACCATGTCCATCAAACACTTTTAGGGTGGTAGGGGATGGGCTAAGTGTAGGAGAACCAAGGGCTCTCCAACAAGGCAAAGGCAAGACACAAGTCAAGGCTCCCTCATCCAAAATAGTACGATGGATGTTCTTTCCACCAACAAAAACTTGAATTTGGAATGTTGAGTGGTAGGATACCTTCTCCTTAAAATAATCCAGATTAAACGTAATCAGGTTCGACTCCTCAGGATCTATGCACTAGTAAATTTGGGTCATTTTGCGATGGCCATTTCGACACTCTTGCGACATTATGTCATGGAGATTGCGATGAATCTTGGGCCTCTCAAACGTCGCATCATATCTCATGGAAAGTGCGACGAACCTGAGATAACGTCACAATAGTGGCAAACAAAGGTAGTCATAGCAAGCGAGACGATCTTCTGTGCTTGTCGCAAGAGAGATGACCTACGGTGCTCGTCGCACGAGAGATGAACAATGGTGATCGTCGCAAGAACAACAACCTAGGATTCGCGTCGCAAGAGAGACAACCTGAATAGTTATTGCGACGAACTATACAAGTATAAGGTATCATCGATGGTAACCATACTTCGTCAAGCATGCGACGAATTATAGTAGTTCTTGCAACGAATTATCTATATTATCGACGATGCTCTTCGTCGCAAGAGAAACAACCAATCCTAGTTTATGCGATGAACTAATCTTGGCAATAGCGACAAAGTGTGGATAGTTGTGACAAACTAGTTATACTATCGACGATCTTATGCATCGCAAGAGCAACGAAATATATCTATTTTTAAAAAATAATAATAATAAATAAGGTGGTGGTGGTTTTTGCACCCAGATTTGAGTTGAATCGCCATTCTTGATTTCTAACTTGTGTGAATTTTGTGGCCGAATAATTTACTTTTGTTCTTTTAAGAGAAACTTGAAAATGTCTAGAGAAAGAGAAGGTAGTTACACGATAAAAAAGTATGCATGTCATATAAATAAAAAGACAAGGAAGGCAGTGATTTCTGTTGGTATGCTTCCACATAGTTTAATGTGAGACAAGTCAAGCAATCCCAAATTCTTACATTCTCCTAAGATGGTAGGTATTTTATTTGATTAGTAGTTGTGATGAATATTAAGTTTCAATAGTTGTTTAATATGGTGTAAGTAATTGGGAATTTTTCCAGAAAGCATGTTTCTACTAATATTTAGGACACATAAATGTTTTAATGTTGTGTTCAGTTTGTGACTTGCTAAAGTGGTATTGACATCCCATCTTTTGGATATAGGATAAAATTGATAACCTTTTATTAGAATCAACAACGAGTCAGGTTTTTCATGGATTTGATTTGGTTGAGTGCCAAATGAGGAAACATTTTGATCCTTGATGTTGATTCAAGATAAAAAGAAATTTTTGATTCCAACTTGAACAGTAAATAAAGCTTAAGGTTGAAAGCATTAGCAAACTTAGAAAAGTATTTGTTATGAGTCAATATTTACCCCTATATCAATTTGAAACCAACCTTTATGAGATTATCCTTTATTTGTTACAAAAGATTGCTACTTTTTATGTGTGTGGGTGTGTTTAGTTTAGGTGCTTCTTTGTATTTTGTATCTCATTTGATTCTTGATTTATTTTATTTTTAAGATGATAAACTTTAATCAATGGTCAACATTGAGATAATATGTGTTGAAATAGGATTGAACTACTTCAGATGACTATGTGCATTGTCTATGACACCATGCATGTGTGGAGGATTTGGAAAATCTTCCTAGAGTTGTTCACTTAAGGTGCCCAACTTAATATTTTTCCCTATTTCTAGAGTTTCTGGGAGATTTTCTATTGACATGTCCCAATGTCTTTGGCATTCAACATTTGTTCTGCTTATGCAAGCTATGAATTGTGCTTGTGTCCCTCCTAATCTAACATTTCCTTGCCTAACATTTTCAGGATGAAATAGATGTAACTTTGGAAGATATCAATACCCTATTTTCTCCATGTCATTTCCTCATCTTATTGAAATAATATTTGCATATTGCCTAAAAACCTTTTAATTGTGAATTTGATAATTTGCTGCTAAATGCATGCTTGCTTATGTGCAACCTGTGACATTGGAGGATCTTCCTTTACATTCCTAGTTATACAAATAGAACATTTATTTGACGTAACCTGAAAAACAAAGATATATTTCATAATGACTAGAGCTACCAATCATCCCAACCTTTTATGGTCATTATGATTTCAATTTGTTGGCTTGACCCCTTGTTCCTTTGTTTGTTTTTTTGAAAATAAAGTCTTCTAATTTAATATAGGGCTTGTCTGTTTAGTAAATCAAGGGTGGTGATACACCCCCACTAGGGTTTGATTCCCCATTGTACATGTTAGCTCAGTGTCAGTTGTCATGGCTGCACAGGTGGGCCAGATGTAGTGATGGACAAATTTCTTAGCCCTAATGTCAATGGTTTTCCACTTTGGTGTTGATAGGGTGGCACTAATAGTAAAATGAAGTGTATTAAAAAAAAAGTCTTTTAATTTATGCTTTATAGAATATATTTATTGGTAGGAAATTTATTTTTTGTACAACCTGTGATAAATATCCATAAATTCTCTCACATTCCAACACGCTCGACTGATTATTGTATATATTTGGATTTGATCATAGAACTTGCTTCTGGAGTGAGATTTGTCATGTGGCATGGACAGAAAATTAGTCTTTCTAATTGCTTCAAATATTTATAGGTGATGAGTCCTAGTCATTCTCTAAATACTCAAGTGCCCCAAATGTTTGTATGGTCACTTTCCTAATAGATAAAGGCTCTTTGGATAAGTATATACAACCTTGTTGGATGGTTGTTCAACATGTACTTGGTTTTAGCAGTAAACTTTACAGGATTGAATTGGTATCTTCTTCGTTGTAGTAATATTTGACATTCTTTTTTAATTTTCCACGTCTGCTGGGTTATGGGGTTGAGTCTTTCCTTCCTCTTCTTTCCAATCATCATCCATATTGGTATGTAAAGTATGTTACAACTTGATTTCAATATACCTAGATGAGTTTTATTGTTTGGCAGATGGAAATTAATACTGGTTGCTAAGATGAACTAAAGTCCAACACTTGGCTTATTTCTAAATAGCAAGGATTTATCAATAAGTAGAATGTGCATATTACATGCGTACTGGATCCTGCAAATATGTTGTTCACTGCAAGTTTCATCATCCCCAACCTACAACAATAGTTTCAGGTTATGCAATTTATGGATCTCCTACAACACCTGCATCATCATATCCATCTGGGCTTTTGTCTTGGCCTTTGCCAAGATCACCCTATGTTCCTATTCCTCGAGTACAAGGATCTCCAACTTATGTGCCCATCATATTTTTACCTTCTCAAGGCGTGATACCAATGTCATCATGGAACAATTACCAAGTAAGTCCCTGAGTTCTCTGTCTAATTTTCTTACCATTTGTAGCCTATTAGTGAGGATATGTACTTACTTTATACCATGCCTTCTTTAGAATTGCTTAGGCCTTATTTTTCATGGTAAACGTTCATCTACTATATCAACAAATATATTCTGAATCCAGTTTGATTTGACAATATTCTTCTATCATGTACTTTGATGCATGGTCATATTTTAGATTCGTTAAACATTTCTTGATGAGATGAAATCATACGAAGGCAATATCTTCGTAGTAGTATTTTTGTTCCTGGATATGAAATAAAAATTGAGTGATTTTGGGCAAAGGTATTACAATGATGTAGAGAGGTTATGGTTTGGTACTTAATATAAAGCAATACCAATAGTGTTGGCCAGGGTTAATAATCACATGTTCCCATTAATTCGAATACCTATATATTCTTTCAAAAATATGGTTAATTCATTGTGTAAGATTTTATATTTACTTCATTAAATATGTTGTATCTATATATTCTTTCGGAATTATGGTTAATTCACTATGTAGAATTTTATATTTACCTCATTAAGTATTTTGTATCTATGTTGATTGTCTCTTCATCCATTGTTTGTATTTCTATGAACAATGTTTTGGTGATAACAATGTGTTTCCGTCCTTATACACACTTGCAAACGTGAGCTTGAGTTCGGCTCACTTAGTGTGTCCTTGGAAGAACAATGCCTAGGTTCATAGCCCACGCTGTCACTTTGACCGAAACCTCTTCTGTCTAGGCTTACTCATAGGGAAGCCAAAGGTGGTAGACCTTAGTTACTAGATGGGTTAGAGTTAAATTCTAGGAGTTAATTTTAATTTGTTAAGGTTAGAGGGGATCCTAATCCTAAGATGCTAAGGCAACCATGAAATATGCAAGGGTTAGCATGAAAATCAAGTCCTTTCCCTAGGTCAACTAAGACTAGTGCCTAGAAATTGGGCAAGGGGTCAACTATGTTAAAGGGTGGTTTATTACAAAAGATTACAAGTTACAGATTTACAATAAAGAATAGCTCAAATAAAAAATATCATGTACATTACTTACAAGATTTACAAGTTAAAGAATGATAAGTTACAACAACAATCTAACCAAGTGTTTGTTCAATGTGTGCAGGATATAACAGATTCAAAGCATCAATCACATAATCATTTACACTAGATCATCAACATATTACTTTATCAACAAGATTACCAAGATTTAGAAGAATCACGCACAACTATTATGAAGAAATGAAGACAATCTACACTCTCTATTTTTAAGCCTCCCAAGTATTATTAGATTTGGCCAAGGGTTTAATAATTAGGCTTTTCTTAAGGATTTCAAATTTTATTGGCTTTCACCAAAGCCTCCTCCTCCTGTTGCCAAATAACTACCGGGTACTCAATATAGTAAGGCAACGAGGCCCACCCTAGCTTCCATGGTCATCCCTGACAGTAAGAGTACTTCCCAGAGAGGACACCCACCTGGAGCGCCACGGGACAGTCCCCTGCCACTACCCTCCGTTTTTTTCCTCAAACCCATTTTAGATGGTGGAGATGGTGGTCTAAGGTACCCTAAAATAGTCTATTAAGTATATATAACAGTTAGGTAGACTTTTAGGTGATTACAAGAGTGTTTTGAGAGTTTTAAAGTACTTTTAAAGTGCAAAATAATGAGATGACCGAAACTGAACTTGCTCAAAAAAATGTGTTGCTTAAGCTTTAACAATGAAATACATCAACACATAATAAGAAAATGAAGATAAATGGCCGAAAGAGATAGATAGATTTATAACATGCACATCACATTAGTTGATTAGAGACAATAGATCCAATGGCAAGAATAGCTTGCCCTATGAGATGAAGAAGAAAATTTAAATGTTTGCCAAGTTAAACCATTCCACACAACTCAAGCCCAAGACGTGGCTATTAAGAGATATTAAGCAATGAAATTAAGATATGTTCTTAAGAGAAATTAAGAGCTTGAATGAAGATAAACAAACTAAACAAGATTAAGTAGAAATTGTTAAGTGTGTTGCCCAATGGGCTTAAGATATGAGATCAGATCTAAAGCATAAACATCAAGAACATTAAACCATTTAGATCAATCACATAACATGAGAAAAATGAAGATTAACACTTATCCTTACCTCTTTGGGGGTTTCTCACCCAACTAGGTAGGTTATTAGTTATCTTTCCTTAGTTAGTTTGAGTGTTCTTAGATCTTGTTATTAGGGTGAACTTAGCAATATATGAGCAAGAAAGAAAGTAAAACAAACAACAAACTAGAATGCTAGCTAATCTAGAAACAACCAAGCACTACCCACACAAGGTTGAGAAGGTGCCCTCACCTTCTAAAACTTGCGGAAAAGCTAGAAGAAAACTCAAAAATATGAAGGGAAAAGACTAGATCTACCCACGTCCTAGCCTACCCAACAAGATTGAAGAAGAGGGGAGGTCATACCACTTCTCCTCTTACACCTCAAAGTCAACTAAACAAGCAAATCAAGAAGAAAAATGTACTTCTTAAGCTAGAAAAAGAGTAGAGAGGTAAGAGATAGCTACCAAACTCCCCAAGGGGTTTTTGAGTGTTGTGTGTGTCCTTTTGGGGCTGCTAATAGCCTCCTATCAGATCTATTATACCTGTTAAAATAGCAAGGTCTTCTTGCTAGGATGGCTACACACAACCAAACAAAGTTAAGGAAACCCTTGCCCTTTTGTGACAAGGACTTTCCACAAGACAAGATATGTATTTAAAATATTTTTGACCTATCTAAACCAATATATGCTAGCTGAAAATGAGATGGATGTATAGCAAATATTAGAGCAAAGTAATATATCAAGATGGCTGAAGTATGAGAAGCCCCAAGAGACCCTTCCCTTCTATAAGGTTTTCCCAATGAGTCTTTGAAAGTGAACCTGCAATACTCCTTCAATCTCAAGCACACATTAGATAAAATGTTGATGCAATAATCATAAACGACACTTCAATTTACATTATACATCAAGATCTATAGGAAAAATAGGCATACGCACCATCAAACCTACCTAGATAACACTTTATCCAAGATCTAGGGTTGCATGAATCAAGAAAGAAAATTAAACAATGTTACCTCCATTTGCATAAGAAAAGCAAGCACACACATTACCCTTCTTATTGTCCTCCAAATCTTCTTGAATATTATTACCAAAAGAGATAGATCTTGGAGAGGAATACTCCAAAACCTAAGAGCTAGAATGAAATGAGAATGAATGAGATGACAATAGAGAGAGAGAGGAAAATCAAGTAGCATAACAATAACTCAAGATATGGTAGATTGGGAGAGAGAAAATAGATCTATTTATACTTGGAGAGACAAACCTACCCCTCTTGGATCTAAGCCAGATGTCCACCACCAAGCAATAGAGTAGATCTCTAGGCTAGGGCGCACCTCCTAGGGCTTGCACAATAGATCTAGGGTGTAGAAATATAGAAAAATAAATTAGATAGATCTAATGGCATGTAGGAGGTGTGGGATTCATGCCAAAGGAGATGAAAAGACTCAAATAATTTTTTAATAATAATTTGTTGGAGTTTCTAGATGAAGGAGGGCGCACCTCTTGGGATGAGGAGAAGAGATGAGAGGTGAGGAAATGGTGTGAGGTGTTGGGATCACACTATGGGTGAGGGAAAGTCATGGGATCCATGCCAAAGCAAGGTGAAGAGTGACTTCTCAAATAAAAACGTAACTTTTATTGGAGAGAGGAAAAGGAGGGCGTAACTCTCTTGGAGAGCGCTCCCCTTGGTAAAAAACTAACCCAAATGCAAGTATGGGTAAGGTGGAGTAAGGGGGATCACCTCTAGGGGTGATAAGAAGGTTAAATTAATTGAAAAATTAGGTGAGGGGGCCACACCAAAGTCACAATTAAATTAAAAAGTGAAAAACGTCAATCCCCCTAGGGGGGCACAACTTTTGAGTGTTGGGGTTGGAAAAGGGGTTAGACAAGATTGAAAAGGGTTGGGAGGATAAGGTTATGCTTAGGGGGTCTCTCTCTAACTATCATTTCAACATTTCACATCATCTAACTCATTATTACAATTTTTACATCATGCCATGTTTAGACTTTAACAATTAAAATTGTTGTTATAGACTGACTGACACTCTAGGTGGACTAACCCATGGCTAAAGTTGTCCGACCGAGCTGAAACTTGGTCCAAGGATGTAGGAGGTTCCATTCCATTTTTTTTGAGCACAAATACCCCTATCAAAACTCCAATGATCCAATTTTTACAATTATTACTCAAAAATAATTAATTAATTAAATAATTAAACCTCCAAACTTAGGGAAATTTAATTAAAAATTAATTAATTAAAAAAAACTAACCTAGACTCGACGGAATTACGCGAAACTTTCTATGATGTCTTGCATGGTTATTTACAATGAATTCCATATATAGTTACCAAAACATAAACCCACTAGAACGTCGTTCACCACTTTGGAGGACATGTGTAAAGTGTGAGGGAAAAACTCAAGGGAAATCATTAAGGCTGGAAGGCCCAATGATAGCCTGAGGACAAAAAAACCTCGGTGAAAGGAACTCTCCCAGTGAACATATGCCTAGGTAACTGACCTAAACATGACTCATGCAAACCTATTACATTATTAACCCATGCAGGGGTGCGGAAATTTCAACTACAAAAATAAGTGTTGGGCCAAACACAACCCTGTAGAACCAAAAGTCTTCAAAAATACTGCATCTGATGATCCATCTCTTCATGGCACATGATTTGACCACCGGTGCTAAATGGGTTGTCAACATCTGGCTCCACATGGGGACGTTTGGTCGATCTTCTCACTTCGAGACAGAGAGCATACGAGAATCCAACACCTACAAAATAGAGTGCTCACTGTAGTGCACACCAAAAATCAACATTAGAATACATTTATACAAAATAGAATCAATGAATTCTATACAACATTTACATAATGAAATAACTAAAGTACAACATCATAATTTACAACAAATGAATCTATAGTACAGAAAAATTTCTAAGTACATATTTACATAAAGAGTGAAATAATACAAAATTGAAAATACAAGGAGAAAGGTTAGAGATACATTACAGAGGGTTTCCATTCAGACACCACATTGCCCCATCATCTGTAAAAGAGATTGAGTTGCTTCCCATTCCTCGGAATGCTGATGGGCTCACCATCCAAATGGTTGAGATGAAAAGAATTCGACCCTGCAATTTCTCTGATCAAGTATGGCCCTAGTCATAAGCTGTCAAACTTGTCGTGCTTTTCCGGTTTCTCTTTGCCTTTATCCCATAATAAAACAGTATCACCCACAATGAAGTCCCTATGTCTGGCTGACCTGTTAAAAGCTTTCTTAACTTTAATCTGATTCCTGCAATTCTGATCATAAGCCCCTCATCTGATTTCATCTAACTCAATGATCTGATTGACCATTTTCTGAACTGCATCCTACTCTGTAGAACTGTCCTCAACTGACCCATAAGTAGGAAGTCTAAGATGCACTGGAAACCTAGCCTCCAATCCATATACTAGCTCAAACAGACTCTTTCCAGTAGTTGCTTTTTTTGTTATTCTGTCGGCCCATAATGCATGCTTAATTTTACTATCCCAATATTTCTTATTTTCACCGACTATTTTCTTTACAATAGTCATTAAGTTTTTATTACTTGATTATGCCTGACCATTCCCCTAAGGATAATAATCTAATGCATGTGATAAGATAATACCATACTTGAAACAAAATGATGAAATTTAAGCTGAACAAAAGGCCTTGGCATTATCTGTGACTATCTTTGATGGGACTCCGAATCTAGTTATAATTCTGTCTTCAAGGAAATCCATCACCACCTTTTCATTTGCATTCTTCGTAGGGATGGATTCAACCCATTTAGTGAAGTAATATGTGGCTGTAAGAACCCAAGATAAACCATTACTTGAATTATTATTAAACTTCCCGATGAAGTCCAAACCCCACTGTTGAAAAGGTGCTTCAACCACCACTGGTTGCAAAGGGAGTGCTACTAACTTCTGCTTTCCTGTGAAAAGCTGACATGGCTCACATTTCCGAACAAGATGATGTACATCTGAAAATATAGTGGGCCAGTAATATCCTGCTCTGAGGATTTTGTGGGTAGTAGTTTTAGCAACAAAGTGTCCTCCACAAAACCCTCCATGGAATTCATTCATTAGTTCCTTTGACTCAACGTCATCCAAAAATCTAAGGATAATTCCATCAGGATTTCTCCATCCTAAACCATCTTTAGTAAGGACATACTTAGAATATTTTAACCTCAAAACCCTTTTCTTGTGTCCTACTAGATTCCTTGGACAAGTCAGATTCTTAAGATAGAAAATGATATCTGTGTACCAATCCACTTGTTCAAGTTTTAATAAGTTAGGATTCCATTCTTCATTACTGATTTGGTTAACCATATCCAAGGCTCATTCATTACTTTCTATTAACATTTTTTCCAAGCCTTGATCCTTGATACATTTAGTTGGTTTAATCTCCAAATCATATTCTTGGATTTTAGCAATCCATCTACCCCTTGAGCCCAATCCTTCCACTTGAGATAACACATCTTTAACCGCATAATTAAGAACATAACCAATCACCTTGGAATATCCGATGAAGACTCTGAAATGTTTGAGTGATTTGACTAAGGCATATGCTTGTTTCTCAAACATGGGATATTTCAATTATGAATTCTGCAAGGCCCGACTCATATATGCAATAGGCTGATCATGGCCTTGATCATTCTTCTTAAGAAACACACCAGCAATTGTGTCTTCAAAGGAAAAAGAGAAGATCTGAAATTCCTTCTCATAATCTGGACTGATAAGAACCAGAGCTTCACATATGGCAGTCTTTATATGTTCAAAAGATCGTTTACTTTCATCATTCCATTCAAATTTTACATCCTTCTTAAGTAGCTTATAGATAGGTTTCATAATCTCATCATAGTTAGGAATGAACCTATGGACAAAATTAGTTTTTCCTAAGAAGGATTGAAGAAGTTTCTTTGTTGTTGGCAAAGGTACTTTACCAATGGGTTCCACCCTTTCAGGGTCTATTTTTACTCCTTTCTTAGTTATGATGTGGCCCAATAATTTTCCTTCAGTCACCCCAAAGACTGAATTAGAAGGATTCAGAGAGATTCCAAACTCACGACATCTGTCCAAAACTTGCCTAAGGTGGAAAATGTGAGTTTTTCCATCCTTAGAAAAAACTATTAAATCATCTTGATATATTTCAATTAATTTCCCAATCAATCCCCTGAAGGCATAATCCATAGCCCTTTGAAAAGTAGCTCCAACATTTGATAAACCAAATGGCATCCTAAGATATTCAAAAGTACCCCATGGAGTAGTAAAATTAGTTTTATGCCTATCTTCTTCCTTTAATCTGATCTGATTATAACCTGAGAATCTGTCAAGCATGTTGGGTATGTGTTATATTCTTTGCATGAGTAGTAGTGTTTGAGTGTCTGCGCTGGGTGCGTAGGGGGGCGGAGCCCCCCGCGCGGGGGTTCGGGGGCAGCGCCCCTGAATTTTTTTTTTCGGGCCGACATATTTCCGCCGAGACGACATATTTTCGGGACGACATATTTCCGGGACTACATGATATTAGGTGGTTTTTTCGGCACATGGTTTTTTGCCGATGGTTTTCTATTTCCGGTTAAGGAATTAGGGTTTTGGACTAATCCAGGTCATTGGGTTAGGGTTTTGGATGC
>JZKD02S0632093.1:111904-134889 GCA_000966675.3 Picea glauca | reverse complement strand
ATTTGACCAGATATTCAAAATAGGTTTTCCTTCTAGTCTTCTTGCCAATTTTCCGATCCACAATTTTCTCCATCTGTGGTTTTTCTGCCACAGGCATCTGTTTCTCCTACTAAATATTTCCTTGATCTTCTGATCCTTCTATGTCATATTTCCTGTAAGGATACAGGTCTGAAACATTGAATATGGGTGAAATGGCCACACCATCTGGTAGCTCAATCTCATAGGCGTTTGCATCAAACTTCCTCAAGATCTTACATGGTCCTATCTTCTTCATCTTCAAATTGTTATATGTTACCCTAGAGAACCTTTCCTTCCTGAGATGTGCCAAAACCTGATCTCCTACTTCAAATTTAATTTCCATGCGATGCTAATCAAATCCATGCTTGTACTTCTGGTTAGAACTCTGCAATTGTTCTCTGATCTGGCCATGGCATTTTTGCATCTCAGTAGCAAAATCTTCTGCTCCAACGCTTCTGATATCACCCTGTTCTAAGTCTCTCAACTCAGACACTCCCCTGGGTTGCATTCCATATAGTATTTGGAATGGGCTCCTTCCAGTGCTCCTATTTGGTGAGTCATTGTAGGCAAATTCTTCTTGTGTAAGAATTTGATCACACTGATTATGATGCTTAGTGACTAAACTCCTCAATAAATTTCCCAAAATTCTGTTTACCACCTCAATATGTCCGTCTGTTTGAGGGTGATAAGATGAGCTGAAGGACAATTCTGTCCCCATATTCTTCCACAAAATCCTCCAAAAGTGACCAACAAATTTTGTGTCTCTGTCCTAGACAATGCTCTTGGGTAGGCCGTGAAGTCTCACAACTTCCTTGAAAAATAGATTTGCAACATGTGTTGCGTCACCGGTCTTCTGACATGGGATGAAATGTGCCATCTTTGAAAACCTATCCACTACCAAAAATATGGAATCAAATCCCCTTTGTATTCTTGGCAATCCCAACACAAAATCCATGCTTATTGCATTCCAAGGTCTCTCTGGTATTGGCAATGGTTGATACAATCCAATGTTCTATCTTTTTCCCTTTGCAAGTTGGTAGATTCTACATCTATTCACAAATTTTATCACCTCTGTTATCATACCTGAAAAATAGTATGAACTTCTCAACTGTGCAAACATTTTATCATGGCCAAAATGTCCAACCAATCCTCCACTATGATTCTACTTCAGAAGATTGTCCCTCATTGAGCATCTTGGTATGCACAATTGATTTCCTCTGAACAACAATCCTTCCTGAACCATGTACTATGTCCACTGAATTCTATCTCTCAACATAGGGTTTTTACATGCTTCATATGCCTCCTTGAAGTCTATATCATCACAATACATATCCTAGAGGTGTTCAAACCCCAAGGTATTGATCTGGAATTCCTACAGAATTAAACATCTCCTGCTTAATGCATCAACAACCTTGTTAACATTTCCAACAATATGTTTTATGAAAAAATTAAAATTCTACGTAAACTCAACCCATTTCGCATGCCTTTGATTCAATTTTTCCTGCCTGGTTATGAATTGTAAGGCTTGGTTATCGCTGTACAAGACAAATTCCTGTGGGACAAGACAATGTCTCCACTTATTCAAGGCTTGAATTATGGCATAAAACTCCTTGTCATAAGTGGAGTACTTCCTCTTGGTCTCATTCACCTTCTCATTGAGATAGGCAATAGGTTTGTTATCCTGACTCAAAACTACTCCTATTGCAACTCCACTTGCATCACATCTTACCTGAAATGTCTTTTCAAAATTCGGCAAGACCAGAATCGGTCATTATGCTATCTTCTCCTTCAGTATATTGAAGCTCCTTTCAACCTCCTTTGTCCACTTAAATGACTTGTGCTTCTTCTTCACTGTATCCATCGTTGGTGCAAAAATTCCATTGAAGTCTTTGATGAAATTCCTATAGAAGCTCGTTAATCCATGGAAGATCCTTACCTCAAACATGCTTCTTGGTGACGACCATTCTCTGATCGCTTTCACCTTCTCTGTATTCATATTTAGTTCATTTGAAGAGATCATAAAACCCAAGTAAATGAGTTATGTCTTCATAAAAGAGGACTTCTTCAGATTTATCAGTAGCTTCTCCTGCTGTAGCCTTCTCATTACTAACGTTAGGTGCCTCAAATTCTCCTCTTTAGTCCTGTTAAAGAGCAATATATAGTCCATATATACAACTACAAATTTGCTAATGAAATCTTTTAGAATTTTGTTCATCGGCCTCATAAAAGTGCTCGGGGAATTTGTTAATCCAAATGGAATAACCAACCACTCATACAGACCTTCATTTGTCTTAAAGGTTGTTTTCCATTCATCACCTTCTCTCATCCTGATCTGGTGATATCCACTTTTTAGATCTATCTTAGAAAAGAAATTTGCTCCACTTAAGCAATCCATTAAATCATCCATTCTTGGTAAAGGACATCTATACCTAATGGTGATCTTGTTGATGGTTCTCAAGTCTGTGCACATTCTCCATCCTCCATCTTTCTTTGGACTTAACACAGTTGGCACTGTACATGGTCTCAAACTCTCTCTGACCAAACCCTTGTCTAGCAACTCTTAGACTTGGCTCTTCACCTCCTCATTCTCTTGAGGTGTCAATCTGTATGTTGCTTTCTTCGGCAGACTTGCTCCTGGTATCAATTCGATATGATGACTGTTACTCTGATGGGTGGAAATGAGTTTGGCAGCTCATCTGCCACTATATCATCTAAATTATCCAATAGTTCCTGAACTTCCTCAGACAAATCATCCATTGATGTACTTGTAAGGATAACCCTGGGTTTCCTTACCACAACAAACTGCATCTCCTAAGCTTCCTTGACCTCTTTCAGGAGTTCCTTCCCACTCATGAGAAGTATGACGATGTTGGCTTCCTCTTTTACTCTCTTCTCCTCTATTGGCATCAACATATGTGTTCTACTATTCTTCTCCAATGTCTATGTATTTTTCTTTCCATCGTGAATGACGTTTTTGTCAAACTGCCATGGTCTTCCCAATAGAATATGGCATATGTCCATGGGAGTTACATCACATAGGATTTCATCTTTATAACCTCCTATTTTAATCTCAACCAGACATTGTTTACTAATCATTACCTGGTGTCCTTTTTGCAACCATGAGACCTTGTATGGATTTGGAAGTTTAGTTGTCTTCAGCTCCAATTTATCCACCATCTCTGTGGATACTAGGTTGTCAGTGCTTCCACTGTCAATGATCACCTTTCATACTTTGTACTTAGTCTTTCAAGCTGTCCTGAAGAGACTGTTTCTCTACACTGGATTTTCAATTTATGCCTCTGGCTTTAAGAGAACTTTTCTCAACATCAGGGATGATCCATCCTCTACTCCTTCGGCTTCAACATCTCTTCACTGCACTTATGAAATGTGAGGTTATCCATGGATATTATCCAATCCAATAGTTCTTCATCATCTATATTTCCCTCATACATGGGAACCTCTATCTTAGCTCTGCCTCCCTACCTGGCAACTGATATCAATAAACGTTCTTCTGCAGCCTCCTCTCCTGCAACTTCTTCAACCTCAACCTCTTCACTGACGTCTCGAGCGTTAGGTGCTCTTCTCTACTCTGCTTCCATTGTTTCCAATCTAGCGTGAAGTTCTCGCATCTCCCTCTCTACAACACGATTGGCTAAAGGTGCTTCTCCTCGTCTCCTTGGCGGCATTGTGTTGACTGCTTGTCACATACAGAGTGCAATTTCGAGTTCTCTGTCTCCTCCTTTTCTCTTTCTCTTTCACTTGAAGTCTATAGACGAATAATTTACGCTTTGATACCCCCTGATGCAGACCCCCTATCCCTCCTAAGGGTTGCGTGACCTCCCGATCAGGATCTCTGATTCTGGAGCTGGAACGACTCTCCTGGTTCTGAACTGGAACCTCTATTTCCAAGTCCACATGCACTTATCTATTTTTTTCCCACGCAAAACAACACTAGGCACAAGCCCCCATTCTTTGTGAACGCAGGCATGACCACAGGCTTATCCTAAAAGGTGCGTCGTGTTTCGTGACTCTGGGGTTTTCAATACAATGAGTCCTCGGCTCCTCCAAGTCCTGAAACCATGATGAGGGATAACAGAAGTTAGCCCCTCCCTTTCCCCAGCTCATGTGACCACACAACCATGACCACAAGCTTTACCATGAAGGCACGTCTGACTCCTCCAAGTCACGAACGCCAAAATCACGATAACGTGGGATCTACAGCCCATATCTCCCCTTGGCCGATGGTTGCGATCACTTCAACGTTTCGCAACTTCGCTCTTCATGAATTCCGTTCGTTCCTCCTCCCGGTAGTCGAAATATCGAAACACTCCCTCGCTGCATATCAATGACCCTAAGCCTCCGAAGATCCGACGACCCTCATCTTGTCTTGGTGAATCGCTATTTCGGGATTCAGGGTTTTGGGAGTCAAGGACCTCTGTCCTCCCAACTCGCGATAGCTGATATCACAAAATGGACCAATGGTCCAGACCTATTGGGGATCGACGACTGCTATCCCTCCTGATTTTTGGGTGTTGAAAGGCCCTTGCGGTTAACCTTCTCATGGTTCCACTTGATCCAACGACCTGCGGGATGTCGACGTTTCCTCCTGGAGTCTATCCACCATATTTTCAATTCTTTGCAAGTTTTCCATCCTACACATACACAACGTTAACACTTGCAAACTTGTATCGAATCAAACGACCATTGATTCTCCACCGTGATCCAACGGTCAATAACGCTCCTCCTCCTGAGCTTTTAGTCTCTCAGACTTAGAAAATTTTCTAAGTCCTCGAAGGTTTTGACCTCCGCTTCTCCTGGGAAATGGGTTCCTGGATCTCGATAACACTTATCCGAAGTGTTATTACTCTTGAGCTTTGCCTTGTGCAGACTTTGATTTCCTGTGCACTCCTTGCGTCTAAGGAATCTCGATAACTTAGATCCAAGGGATTTCTCACAGAGAAATTCCTCCCCCGATCTCCTGGCATTCCCCTCTAGCTCGATGCACACCTTGCAGAGTTTCAAAAGAGGAGAAACAATTGAAATTGAAAACTAACATTCACAGTTCCATTCTCTCCTATGGTGATTCATTCACTCGCTCATAAAAACATAATAACAGGTAAATTGAAAACACTGTTCACACACCATGCATTTGGATCAATTTCTCCTCTGTTATATTCACAAGTGCCATAATGGATACAAAATACATTCAATTTACAATAGCTTTGAAATCTTTTGTTTTCCTGCTAACTCACAGTTCTCCTACACTACCTTCTCTCTGTATTGCAACCACCTCTATCTAGGCGTACTAAACTTCTATTAAACTCAAAAATATTTCTAGGGTTTCCCCTAGATACTCGTCTTCTCTAAAATTCAGCCTACGCTATCTTAGTCCAGTCACATTCCAGAGCCGTAGTAGAAACTCCTGCTCCGCTTGTGATTTTCAAAATGTGCCTCAAAGGGTAAATTTCAGCACTGGTTCAAGCGTGCCTCCAAAGGTAAATTCTAGCACTGAGTTAAGGCAGATTTAAAAATCGGCTGCAACGACCAATGTTGAAGTTCTGGAAGAACTCCCATGTGTTGAGTGGTCCTGCCTCTTCACGCTTGCGAATGATGCTCCTGCATCATACTCCCCTTGAAAAAAATTCATGGACTCCTGTCCATGAGCTCCTGCACTGATTTTCCCAGCTTCTGGATGGCAGCTTTGTTTTCCCAACTGGCATCTTCGATTGGGTGTCCCTTCCATTTGACCAGATATTCAAAATAGGTTTTCCTTCTGGTCTTCTTGCTAATCCTTTGATCCACAATTTTCTCCATCTGTGGATTTTCTTCCACATGCACATGTTTCTCCCACTTAATCATTCCTTGATCCTCTGATCCTTCTATGTCATATTTCCTCTAAGGATATAGGTCTAAAATATTGAATATGGGAGAAAATCGTGGGCCTCAGTCACAGGAACATCTTGGGGATGCACCCCACTGGGATGGGGTTATTGTGGAGCACCATGATATTCTAGCCACACTACACTATCAACGCTTTGTTGTCCAATACTAATGGTTTCATTGATAGTGCTACTCCCCTGATTAAAACAAAGTAAGACATTAAAGTTATGGACGATATCAAACATTTACGTATTTTATAAGTAATGAAAGGTTAATGTTGACTGATTTTTATTTACCTTATCCCACAAACTGGATCTTGGGGTCTTCCCCATGCTTTTCCTACGATCGACTACGACTTTATAGTTGTACTTGTAACCAAGTTGGAGGTCTTTCTCTGTGGTTTCAGTTATGAAGTCGTCGCCCTGCATTGCATAAGAGCATGTTTTTCAATGTTTTTGGCTGCAATAAATTGAAAGTTGTAAGGCGATACAAATAATATTATTAAGATGTTTGGGTGCTTACGATTCATGATTGTAAACTTGAGTAGCCTCCCTAGCCTAGCTTGTGTTGGCCATGTTTGGTAATCCTTGCTTTGGTTGCCTTTGAAGTGTTAGGCAACCTATCATCAAAATTTTCAAGTATGTTATATACCACACTTTTATTTAGATCTAAAGAAAATTAAAGGTATTGAAATCAAAATATGATAATTTACCTTGGGGTACCAGTTATTTTTTCTCTTGATTTTTTCAATATATTTTATTTTGCATCATCGATAATCTCCTTCCAATCCCTCTTTGGAATAGAGGGAGGACGCTCATACATAGGGTTTCCTACCAATATTCGTCTATAAACATCCCGCGTATATTTTAAATATTCACCTACTGCAGAGGTGACCATTTTTTTATTGAACGTGTCTACTCCAAAGAGGCCTTCGAGATAATCCATAAGTTATTTTTTGAGGTTGGAATTCTGACAATTCCACCTCATGCGTAAGGTTTCCCCAAAAATCAACAAGTCCTTGCTCTCTAGGTGCTTATAAAAATGGTTGTTTCCTACACACAAAAAGATATGATCATTAATTTAAAAATAATAATCTAGATGATTTGTGTATGAGATGGAAAACATGTAATAGTTAAAATATGAAAAAATACCTGGGAGTCTTATTTGTTTTAATGGAATTCTATTATCGTCGACCAAAAATGTGCATGGAAGGGTCCTCGTGCTGGTCACACATCTATCTCTAGAAAACACAACCATTTCAACCACATGATCAACCTCATCTCTGTCACCACCTCTAGAGCCTGACCTTTGTGTGGATGCCTGGCGGTGCATGTTGATGCAGACCCCCTATCCCTCCTAAGAGCTACATGAGCTCCCAGTCAAGATCTATGATTCTGGAGCCGAAATGACTCTCCTGGTTCCAAATTGGAACCTCTATATCCAAGTCCATAGGCCCTTATCTATGTTTTTCCCACGCAAACCAACACTAGGCACAAGCCCCCACTCTTTGTGACTGCAGGCACGACCACGAGCTTATCCTAAAAGGCACATTACGTTTCGTGACTCCGGGGTTTCCAATACAACGATTCCTCGACTCCTCCAAGTCCCGAAACCTCGATGAGGGATAACGGAGGTTATCCCCTCCCTTTCCCTAGCTCACATTACCACCCGCCCGTGACCAAAATATTTCCCACGAAGGCGCGTATGACTCCTCCAAGTCATGAACGTTGAAATCACAATGATGCTGGATCTATGACCCAGATCTCCCCTTGGCCGACGGTTGTGATCACTTCGGTGTTTCGCGTTTCATGACTTCACCCTTCACAAATTCCGTGTGTTCCTCCTCTCGGTCGCCAAAATTACGAAACACTCCCTTGTTGTAGATCAACGACCCTAAGCCTCCAAAGATCCGACTTCCCTGATCTTGTCTTAGCGAATCTCTATTTCGGGATTTGAGGTTTTAGGAGTCAAGGATCTCTTTCCTCCCAACTCACGATAGCTAATATCACGAAATGGACCAATGGTCTAGACCTATTAGCGATCGATGGATGCTATCCCTCCTAAGTTTTGGGCATTGAAAGGCCCTCACGGTTAACCTTCTCGCGGTTCCACTTGATCCAACGGCCTGCAGGATGTCAATGTTTCTTCCTCAAGCCTCTCCACCATTCGTTCAAGTCTTCGCAGGTTTTCCCTCGTAGACGTACACAACGTTAACTCTTGTGCACTTGTCTCGAATCAAACGACCACTGATTCTCCACCGTGATTCGACGGTCAATAACGCTCCTCCTCCTAAGATTTTAGTCTCTCAGACTTAGAAAATTTTCTAAGTCCTCGAAGGTTTCAACCTTCGCTTCTCCTGGGAAATGGGTTCCTGGATCTCGATAACACTTATCCGAAGTGTTATTCCTCCTGAGCTTTGCCTTTTGCAGATTTTGATTTCCCGCGCACTCCTTGCATCTAAGGAATCTAGATAACTCAGATCCAAGGGATTTCTCACAGAGAAATACCTCCCCTGATCTCTTGGCGTTCCCCTCTGGCTTGATGCACACCTTGTAGAGTTTCAAACGAGGAGAAACAATTGAAACTGAAAACTAACATTCACAGTTCCATTCTCTCCTATGGAGATTCATTTACTTGCTCATAAAAACAGAATAACAGGGAAATTTCAAATACTGTTCACACACCATGCATTTGGATCAATTTCTCCTCTATTATATTCACAAGTGCCATAATGGCTACAAAATACATTCAATTTACAACAACTTTGAAAGATTTTTTTTTCCTGCTAACTCGCAGTTCTCCTACACTACTTTCCCTCTGTATTGCAGCCCCCTCTATCTGGGTGTACAAAAATTATATTAAACTCAAAAATATTTCTAGGGTTTCCCCTGGCTACTCGTCTACTCTAAAATTCATCCTATGCTATCTTAGTCTGGTCACATTCTAGAGACATAGTGGAAACTCCTGCTCCTCTTGCGATTTTCAAAACGTGCCTCAAAGGGTAAATTTTAGCATTGGTTCAATCATGCCTCCAAAGGTAAATTTTGGCGGTGAGTTAAGGCTGATTTCAAAATCGGCTGCAACTGCCAACGTTGAAGTTCTGGAAGAACTCCCACATGCTGAGTGGTCCTGCCTCTGCGCGCTTGCGAACGATGCTCCTGCATCATACTCCCCTTGACAAAAATTAATGGACTCTTGTCCACGAGATCCTGCACTGATTTTCCCACCTTCTGGATGGCAGCTTCATTTTCCTAACTGGAATGTTCAATTGGGTGTCCCTTCCATTTGACCAGATATTCAAAATAGGTTTTCCTTCTAGTCTTCTTGCCAATTTTCCGATCCACAATTTTCTCCATCTGTGGTTTTTCTGCCACAGGCATCTGTTTCTCCTACTAAATATTTCCTTGATCTTCTGATCCTTCTATGTCATATTTCCTGTAAGGATACAGGTCTGAAACATTGAATATGGGTGAAATGGCCACACCATCTGGTAGCTCAATCTCATAGGCGTTTGCATCAAACTTCCTCAAGATCTTACATGGTCCTATCTTCTTCATCTTCAAATTGTTATATGTTACCCTAGAGAACCTTTCCTTCCTGAGATGTGCCAAAACCTGATCTCCTACTTCAAATTTAATTTCCATGCGATGCTAATCAAATCCATGCTTGTACTTCTGGTTAGAACTCTGCAATTGTTCTCTGATCTGGCCATGGCATTTTTGCATCTCAGTAGCAAAATCTTCTGCTCCAACGCTTCTGATATCACCCTGTTCTAAGTCTCTCAACTCAGACACTCCCCTGGGTTGCATTCCATATAGTATTTGGAATGGGCTCCTTCCAGTGCTCCTATTTGGTGAGTCATTGTAGGCAAATTCTTCTTGTGTAAGAATTTGATCACACTGATTATGATGCTTAGTGACTAAACTCCTCAATAAATTTCCCAAAATTCTGTTTACCACCTCAATATGTCCGTCTGTTTGAGGGTGATAAGATGAGCTGAAGGACAATTCTGTCCCCATATTCTTCCACAAAATCCTCCAAAAGTGACCAACAAATTTTGTGTCTCTGTCCTAGACAATGCTCTTGGGTAGGCCGTGAAGTCTCACAACTTCCTTGAAAAATAGATTTGCAACATGTGTTGCGTCACCGGTCTTCTGACATGGGATGAAATGTGCCATCTTTGAAAACCTATCCACTACCAAAAATATGGAATCAAATCCCCTTTGTATTCTTGGCAATCCCAACACAAAATCCATGCTTATTGCATTCCAAGGTCTCTCTGGTATTGGCAATGGTTGATACAATCCAATGTTCTATCTTTTTCCCTTTGCAAGTTGGTAGATTCTACATCTATTCACAAATTTTATCACCTCTGTTATCATACCTGAAAAATAGTATGAACTTCTCAACTGTGCAAACATTTTATCATGGCCAAAATGTCCAACCAATCCTCCACTATGATTCTACTTCAGAAGATTGTCCCTCATTGAGCATCTTGGTATGCACAATTGATTTCCTCTGAACAACAATCCTTCCTGAACCATGTACTATGTCCACTGAATTCTATCTCTCAACATAGGGTTTTTACATGCTTCATATGCCTCCTTGAAGTCTATATCATCACAATACATATCCTAGAGGTGTTCAAACCCCAAGGTATTGATCTGGAATTCCTACAGAATTAAACATCTCCTGCTTAATGCATCAACAACCTTGTTAACATTTCCAACAATATGTTTTATGAAAAAATTAAAATTCTACGTAAACTCAACCCATTTCGCATGCCTTTGATTCAATTTTTCCTGCCTGGTTATGAATTGTAAGGCTTGGTTATCGCTGTACAAGACAAATTCCTGTGGGACAAGACAATGTCTCCACTTATTCAAGGCTTGAATTATGGCATAAAACTCCTTGTCATAAGTGGAGTACTTCCTCTTGGTCTCATTCACCTTCTCATTGAGATAGGCAATAGGTTTGTTATCCTGACTCAAAACTACTCCTATTGCAACTCCACTTGCATCACATCTTACCTGAAATGTCTTTTCAAAATTCGGCAAGACCAGAATCGGTCATTATGCTATCTTCTCCTTCAGTATATTGAAGCTCCTTTCAACCTCCTTTGTCCACTTAAATGACTTGTGCTTCTTCTTCACTGTATCCATCGTTGGTGCAAAAATTCCATTGAAGTCTTTGATGAAATTCCTATAGAAGCTCGTTAATCCATGGAAGATCCTTACCTCAAACATGCTTCTTGGTGACGACCATTCTCTGATCGCTTTCACCTTCTCTGTATTCATATTTAGTTCATTTGAAGAGATCATAAAACCCAAGTAAATGAGTTATGTCTTCATAAAAGAGGACTTCTTCAGATTTATCAGTAGCTTCTCCTGCTGTAGCCTTCTCATTACTAACGTTAGGTGCCTCAAATTCTCCTCTTTAGTCCTGTTAAAGAGCAATATATAGTCCATATATACAACTACAAATTTGCTAATGAAATATTTTAGAATTTTGTTCATCGGCCTCATAAAAGTGCTCGGGGAATTTGTTAATCCAAATGGCATAACCAACCACTCATACAGACCTTCATTTGTCTTAAAGGTTGTTTTCCATTCATCACCTTCTCTCATCCTGATCTGGTGATATCCACTTTTTAGATCTATCTTAGAAAATAAATTTGCTCCACTTAAGCAATCCATTAAATCATCCATTCTTGGTAAAGGAAATCTATACCTAATGGTGATCTTGTTGATGGTTCTCAAGTCTGTGCACATTCTCCATCCTCCATCTTTCTTTGGACTTAACACAGTTGGCACTGTGCATGGTCTCAAACTCTCTCTGACCAAACCCTTGTCTAGCAACTCTTAGACTTGGCTCTTCACCTCATTCTCTTGAGGTGTCAATCTGTATGTTGCTTTCTTCGGCAGACTTGCTCCTGGTATCAATTCGATATGATGACTGTTACTCTGATGGGTGGAAATGAGTTTGGTATCTCATCTGCCACTATATTAGCTAAATTATCCAATAGTTCCTGAACTTCCTCAGACAAATCATCCATTGATGTACTTGTAAGGATAACCCTGGGTTTCCTTACCACAACAAACTGCATCTCCTAAGCTTCCTTGACCTCTTTCAGGAGTTCCTTCCCACTCATGAGAAGTATGACGGTGTTGGCTTCCTCTTTTACTCTTTTCTCCTCTTTTACTCTTTTCTCCTCTATTGGCATCAACGGTTAACCTTCTCATGGTTCCACTTGATCCAACGACCTGCGGGATGTCGGCGTTTCCTCCTGGAGTCTCTCCACCATCTTTTCAATTCTTTGCAAGTTTTCCATCCTACACATACACAACGTTAACACTTGCAAACTTGTCTCGAATCAAACGACCATTGATTCTCCACCGTGATCCAACGGTCAATAATGCTCCTCCTCCTGAGCTTTTAGTCTCTCAGACTTAGAAAATTTTCTAAGTCCTCGAAGGTTTTGACCTCCGCTTCTCCTGGGAAATGGGTTCCTAGATCTCGATAACACTTATCCGAAGTGTTATTACTCTTGAGCTTTGCCTTGTGCAGACTTTGATTTCCTGTGCACTCCTTGCGTCTAAGAAATCTCGATAACTTAGATCCAAGGGATTTCTCACAGAGAAATTCCTCCCTCGATCTCCTGGCATTCCC
Organism: Picea glauca; assembly: GCA_000966675.3. Taxonomy (NCBI): domain Eukaryota; kingdom Viridiplantae; phylum Streptophyta; class Pinopsida; order Pinales; family Pinaceae; genus Picea; species Picea glauca. Next base: position 122,322 of record JZKD02S0632093.1, on the reverse strand, counting down.
CTCTAGCTCGATGCACACCTTGCAGAGTTTCAAAAGAGGAGAAACAATTGAAATTGAAAACTAACATTCACAGTTCCATTCTCTCCTATGGCGATTCATTCACTTGCTCATAAAAACATAATAACAGGTAAATTGCAAACACTGTTCACACACCATGCATTTGGATCAATTTCTCCTCTGTTATATTCACAAGTTCCATAATGGATACAAAATACATTCAATTTACAATAGCTTTGAAATCTTTTGTTTTCCTGCTAACTCACAGTTCTCCTACACTACCTTCCCTCTGTATTGCAACCACCTCTATCTAGGCGTACTAAACTTCTATTAAACTCAAAAATATTTCTAGGGTTTCCCCTAGATACTCGTCTTCTCTAAAATTCAGCCTACGCTATCTTAGTCCAGTCACATTCCAGAGCCGTAGTAGAAACTCCTGCTCCGCTTGTGATTTTCAAAATGTGCCTCAAAGGGTAAATTTCAGCACTGGTTCAAGCGTGCCTCCAAAGGTAAATTCTAGCACTGAGTTAAGGCAGATTTAAAAATCGGCTGCAACGACCAATGTTGAAGTTCTGGAAGAACTCCCATGTGTTGAGTGGTCCTGCCTCTTCACGCTTGCGAATGATGCTCCTGCATCATACTCCCCTTGAAAAAAATTCATGGACTCCTGTCCATGAGCTCCTGCACTGATTTTCCCAGCTTCTGGATGGCAGCTTTGTTTTCCCAATTGGCATCTTCGATTGGGTGTCCCTTCCATTTGACCAGATATTCAAAATAGGTTTTCCTTCTGGTCTTCTTGCTAATCCTTTGATCCACAATTTTCTCCATATGTGGCTTTTCTTCCACATGCACATGTTTCTCCCACTGAATCATTCCTTGATCCTCTGATCCTTCTATGTCATATTTCCTCTAAGGATATAGGTCTAAAATATTGAATATGGGAGAAATTCCCACACCATCTGGTAGCTCAATCTCATAGGAGTTTGCATTAAACTTTCTCAAGATTTTACAGGGTCCTATCTTCTTCATCTTCAACTTGTTATATGTTCCCCTAGGGAACCTTTCCTTCCTGAGATGTGCCAAAACCTGATCTCCTACTTCAAATTGAAGTTCCTTGTGATGTTGATAAGATCTGTTCTTGTACTTCTGGTTAGAACTCTGCAATTGTTCTCTGATATGGCCATGAAGTTTTTGCATCTCAGTAACAAAATCTTCTGCTCCAGCACTTCTGATCTCACCATGTTCCAAGTCTCTCAACTCAGACACTCCTTTGGGTTGCATTCCATATAGTATTTGGAATGGTCTCCTTCCAGTTCTCTTGTTTGGTGAGTCGTTGTAGGCAAATTCTACTTGTGGCAGAATCTGATCCCACTGATGACGATGCTTAGTGACTAAACTCCTCAATAAATTTCCCAAACTTCTGTTTACCACCTCAATCTGTCTGTCTGTTTGAGGGTGATAAGTTGAGCTGAAGGATAATTATGTCCCCATCTTCTTCCACAATGTCCTCCAAAAGTGACCAACAAATTTTTTGTCTCTGTTTGAGACAATGCTCCTGGGTAGGCCATGAAGTCTCACAACTTCCTTGAAAAACAGATTTGCAACATGCGTTGCGTCACCGGTCTTATGACATGGGATGGAATGCGCCATCTTTGAAAACCTATCCACTACCACAAATATGGAATCAAATCCCCTTTGTGTTCTTGGCAATCGCAACATAAAATCCATGCTTATTTCATTCCAAGGTCTCTCTGGTATTGGCAATGGTTGATACAATCCAGTGTTCTATCTTTTCCCCTTTGCATGTTGGCAGATTCTACATTTGTTCAAAATTTTTATCACCTATGTTCTCATACCTGGCCAATAGTATGAATTACTCAACTGTGCAAACATTTTATCATGGCCGAAATGTCCAACCAATCCTCGACTATGCTTCTCCTTCAGAAGATTGTCCCTCATTGAGCATCTTGGTATGCACAACTGATTTCCTCTGAAGAACAATCCTTCTTGAACCATGTACTTTGTCCACTGACTTCTATCTCTTAGCACAAGGTTTGTACATGCTTCATATGCCTCCTTGAAGTCTGTATCATCACAATACATATCCTTAAGGTGTTCAAATCCCAAGGTCTTCACCTGGAATTCATGCAGAATTAAACATCTCCTGCTTAATGCATCAACAACCTTGTTAGCATTTCCAACAATATGTTTTATGAAAAAAGTAAAATTCTGCATAAACTCAACCCATTTCGCATGCCTTTGATTCAATTTTTCGTACCTGGTTATGAATTGTAAGGCTTGGTTATCGTTGTACAAGACAAATTCCTATGGGACAAGATAATGTCTCCACTTATTCAAGGCTTGAATTATGGAATAAAACTCCTTGTCATAAGTGGAGTACTTCCTCTTGGTCTCATTTAGATTCTCACTGAAATAGGCAACAAGTCTGTTATCCTGACTCAAAACTGCTCCTATTGCAACTCCACTTGCATCACATCTTACCTGAAATTTCTTTTCAAAATTCGGCAAGACCAGAATCGGTCGTTCTGTTATCTTCTCCTTCAATATATTGAAGCTCCTTTCAGCCTCCTTTGTCCACTTAAATGACTTGTGATTCTTCACTATATCCATAATTGGTGCACAAATTCCACTGAAGTCTCTGATGAACTTCCTATAGAAGCTCGCTAATCCATGGAAGCTCCTTACCTCGAACATGATTCTTGGTGACGACCATTCTCTGATCGCTTTCACCTTCTATGGATCCATCTTCAGTTCATTTGAAGGGATCACAAAACCCAAGTAAATGAGTTATGTCTTCATAAAATAGGACTTCTTCAAATTTATCAGCAGCTTCTCCTGCTGTAGCCTTCTCATTACTAACGTTAGGTTCCTCAAATGCTCCTCTTTAGTCCTGCTAAATATTAGTATATCGTCCAGATATACAAATACAAATTTGACAATGAAATCTTTTAGAATTTCGTTCATCAGCCTCATAAAATTGCTCGGGGCATTTGTTAAGCCAAATGGAATAAACAACCACTCATACAGACCTTCATTTTTCTTAAAGGTTTTTTTCCATTCATCACATTCTCTCATTCTGATATGGTGATATCCACTTTTCAGATCTATCTTAGAAATTAAATTTTCTCCAGTTAAGCAATCCATTAAATCATCCATTCTCGGTAAAGGAAATCTATACCTGATGGTGATCTTGTTGATGGCTCTCGATTCTATGCACATTCTCCATCCTCTATCTTTCTTTGGACTTAACACAGTTGGTACTATGCATGGGCTCAAACTCTCTCTAACCAAACCCTTGTATAACAACTCTTGGACTTGGCTCTTCACCTCCTCATTTTCTCGAGGTGTCAATATGTATGCTACTTTGTTCAGAAAACATGCTCCTGGTATCAAGTCGATATGATGACTGATACTCCTGATGGGTGGCAATGAGTTTGGCAGCTCATCCATCATTATATCAACGAAATTATCCAAGAGTTCCTGAACTTCCTCAGGCAAATCATCCATTGATGTACTTGTAAGGATAACCTTGGGTTTCCTTACCATAGTAAACTGCATCTCCTTCTCTTCCTTGACCTCTTTCAGGAGTTCCTTCCCACTCATGAGAAGTATGTTGGTGTTGGCTTCCTCTTTCACTCTCTTCTCCTCTATTGGCAACAACATATGTGTTCTACTATTCTTCTCCAATGTATATGTATTTTTCCTTCCATCGTGAATGGCGTTTCTATCAAACTTCCATGGTCTTCCCAACATAATATGGAATACGTCCATGGGAATTACATCACATAGGATTTCATCTTTATAAACTCCTATTTTAATCTCAACCAAGCATTGTTTAGTAATCATTACCTGGTGTCCTTTTTGCAACCATGAGACCTTGTATGGATTTGGATGTGTAATTGTCTTCAACTCCAATTTCTCCACCATCTTTGTTGATACTAGGTTGTCAGTGCTCCCACTGTCAATGATCACCTTGCATACTTTGTCCTTAGTTTTTCAAGTTGTCCTGAAGAGAATATTTCTCTGCACTGTCTTTTCAATTTTTTCCTCTGGATTTAAGAGAACTTTTCTCAACATCAGGGATGCTCCATCCTCTGCTCCTTCAACTTCAACATCTCTTCACTGTGCTTCTGAAATGTGAGCTTCTCCTTCTCCTTCTTTCTTCTTCTTGGGGCATTCCCAAGACATGTGCCCTACCTTTCCACGGACATAGCATCATATTCCTCCTCAGCCTCTTCTTCTAGAAGGGTTTCTTCCACCATCCCATCTTCCTATGGAACTTCCTCCTCGTTCCGAGTGATTGTGTGGTTTCTCAACCTCATCCTTAGTCTTGTGTGATCTATCATGGGTAAATCCCTTGTTCTTGGTTGGGATCGAGATTTTACCTCTTCCTCGCTGGTTTTCTTTTCTGGTCAGCTTCTCCTCTGCCTTTAATGCAAAATGATAAGCATCGTCCATGGTTCTTACTGACATCATACTGAGCTCATACTAGATTTCATATATTAGACCATTTATATATCTGACAAATTTTTCTTCATCTCTCTCCCTTTGTCCAATCTGATGTTTAGCTGGTAGAACTCCTCAGTGTACTCCTTAACTGTCATCCCTTTCTGTCTCAGGTTCTGTATCTTCCTGAACATATTGATTTGATAGTCCTTGGGTATGAACTTAGCCTTCAGCTTGGTCACCATTTTGTCCCAACTCTTTATGCTTCTGCTTTCCTTTACTTTTCCTCTCAGCCTGCAGTTCATCCCACCATAGCACTGCATGCCCTTTTATCCTGGTGACTGCCTGCTTCACCTTCTTCTCCTCATCGACATCTTCATAGTCAAAGTGTTTTTCCATGGATCTTATCCAATCCAACAGTTCTTCAGCATCTAGATTTCCGTCATACATGGGAACCTCTATCTTATCTCTGCCTCCCAACCTGGAAACTGCTCTCAATAAACGTTCTTTTGTAGCCTCCTCTCTTGCAGCTTATTCAACCTCAACCTCTTCACTTTCTGCATCACTGACATCTCCAGTGTCAGGTGCTCTTCTCTGCGCCACTTCCATTGTTTCCAATCTGGCGCGAAGTTATCACATCTCCCTCTCTACAACACAGTTGGCTAAATATGCTTCTCCTATTCTCCTTGGCGGCATCGTGTTGATTGCTTGTCACACACAAAGTCCAAATTCAAGTTATCTGTCTCCTCCTTTTCTCTTTCTCTTTTGCCTGAAGTCTACAGACGAAGAATTTACGCTCTGATACCACCTGATGCAAAGCCCCTAACCCTCCTAAGGGTTGCGTGACCTCCCGGTCAGTATCTTTGATTCTGGAGTTGGAATGGCTCTCCTGGTTTTGAACTAGAACCTCTATCTCCAAGTCCACATGCCCTTATCTGTGTTTTTCCCACGCAAACCAACACTAGGCACAAGCCCCCACTCTTCATGACTGCAGGCACGACCACGTGATTAGCCTAAAAGGCGCGTCACATTTCACGGCTCTGGGGTTTCCAATACAACGAGTCCTCGGCTCCTCCAAGTCCTAAAACCCCGATGAGGGATAAAGGAGGTTAGCCCCTCCCTTTCCTCAGCTCACGTGACCACAAACCTGTGACCACAATATTTACCACGAAGGCGCGTATGACTCCTCCAAGTCACAGACATCGAAATCACGATGACGTGGGATCTACAACCCATATCTCCCCTTGGCCGATAGTTGCGATCATTTCGACATTTCACGTTTTGCGACTTCGCCCTTCACGAATTTCGTTCGTTCCTCCTCCCGGTCACCGAAATTCCGACACACTCCCTCGTTGTAGATCAATGGCCCTAAGCCTCCGAAGATCCGACGACCCTGATCTTGTCTTGGTGAATCACTATTTCGAGATTCGGGGTTTGGGAGTCAAGGACCTCTGTCCTCCCAAATCGCGATAGTCGATATCACGAAATGGACCAACGGTCCAGACCTATTGGGGATCGACGACTACTATCCCTCCTGAGTTTTGGGCATTGAAAGGCCCTCGCGGTTAACCTTCTCGTGGTTCCACTTGATCCTATGGCCTGTGGGATGTCGACGTTTCCTCCTGGAGGATCTTCGCCATTTGTTCAAGTCTTCACAGGTTTTCCCTCCTAGACGTACACAACGTTAACACTTGCGCACTTGTCTTGAATCAGACGACCACTGATTATCCACCGTGATCCGACGGTCAATAACACTCCTCCTCTTGATCTTTTAGTCTCTCAGACTTAGAAAATTTTCTAAGTCCCCGAAGGTTTCAACCTTTTCTTCTCCTGGGAAATGGGTTCCTGGATCTCGATAACACTTATCCGAAGTGTTATTACTCTTGATATTTTCCTTGTGTAGAATTTGATTTCCTGTGCACTCCTTGCGTCTAAGGAATATTGATAACTCAGATCTAAGGGATTTCTCACAGAGAAATTCCTCCCCTGATCTCCTGGCGTTCCCCTCTGGCTCGATGCACACCTTGCAGAGTTTCAAATGAGGAGAAACAATTGAAACTAAAAACTAACATTCACAGTTCCATTCTCTCCTATGGAGATTCATTCACTTTCTCATAAAAATAGAATAACAGGGAAATTGCAAACATTGTTCACACACCATGCATTTGGATCAATTTCTCCTCTTTTATATTCATAAGTGCCATACTGTCTACAAAATACATTCAATTTACAACAACTTTGAAAGATTTTGTTTTCCTGCTAACTCGCAGTTCTCCTACACTACCTTCCCTCTGTATTGCATCCCCTTCTATTTGGGCGTACCAAACTTCTATTAAACTAAAAAATATTTCTAGGGTTTCCCATGGCTACTCGTCTACTCTAAAATTAATCCTATGCTATCTTAGTCCAATCACATTCCTGAGCCATAGTGGAAACTCCTGCTCCGCTTGCGATTTTCAAGACGTGCCTCAAAGGGTAAATTTCACCACTGGTTCAAGCGTGACTCCAAAGGTAAATTCCGGTGCTGAGTTAAGGCAGATTTCAAGATCGGCTGCAACTACCAACGTTGAAGTTCTGGAAGAACTCTCACGTGCTGAGTGGTCCTGCCTCTGCGCGCTTGCGAACGATGCTCCTGCATCATGTGTCATGGATCCTATCTAAATTAGGTGTGTAATATGTTGAAGTAAACAATACTCTAGCATTTGTATGACAACTCGCATCATAACTCTATACTAGTGTCTCTGCAGCGCTACTACTACCAACATCGGGCTGAACATGCTCCAAAAATCTCTTTATAAAAAAGAAAATGTTTTTTCGTGAGATAATATAAAATTTAAAAAACAGACTTTCATAATTGAACATATGAGTACATTAAAAAAACATTTTAAATTATGGTTATTACCTTATATGTGTTAATATGTGACATAAGGAGATTGATCCTTTCTAGGACGTCGAGAGTTTGATCTAGATGGTCTAACAAGCTATCAAGTTCCTTGTTCACTTTAATGATATTTCTTTTTATTAATACAATCTGATCAGGGGATGAATACAAGCCCTCCTCATCGGCAGAATCATGATCAACATGGTCTGTCGACTACATATAATTTCAACAAAATCAATGTTATTTTAGTTATATAAAAAAATGAAATAACTGATCGCCACACAAGTAAAATTATATAAACAAATAATAAAAATCACGTAAAATGAAAGTTGAATTTGATAATCATTTACATGTTCTACATTTGACCCTTTTCCATGATCATCCTGCCACATTATAATATAATTAGAACCCCCAAATATTTAAAAAATTGTTAATGATAACAAAAAAACCTATTGCCACCCAAATAAAATCAGTCTCAACGATCAACCTCCCACATTATTATAAAATTGAGACTGTGAAATATTTAAAACATTGTTAAAGATAAAAAAAAATATAATGCAATAAGTAGAGTTTGCTTAAAGAGGAGTTGCATAAGTACCTACATACTATTAGTCGATGTTTTATTTGATTCAAATGGTAATCCACTTATAACTCTTCCTCGAGAGCTATTTTTTTTTATTGCGCACATGACTACCTGATTCTCTTCGCGTCCCTCATATATGAAATTCCCTTGCTTGTTTGTTGTCCTGGGTCATGTGTTGCTTATAAACCCCACGATATTGTCGGAAGATTTAGGCCTTCCATCAATATAGATAGTCGTTCCCTTATTTTTATTGTTGTTTATTATCTATATATAATTTGAGGCAAGTGAATATCTCCACATACTTCACATGTACCAGACTAGCCACATCCAATCATTATAATTGTAACACGGTCTGACATAGTCCATAAATTTAGTTACTGTATTGTATTTTACAGTTATTCCATCCATGGAAAATAGCCCCACGCCATGTAGGGAGGATGGTGCAATGCGATATGTACTATTGTTGACAATGAAGTCAGTGTCTAACAGAGGCAGTTCCTTAGGTACCCATTGTTTCACCAATTGCTTATACCTGAGTGACACCTCTATGTCTCCTATGCTCTCATCATCATAAGAGCATGATTCTCCTTTGACAAGAAAAATTTCATGCGTTCACGGATTTTTCTTCTTCCTTTTTCACCTCTGGTCCTTGTTTGCGTATCATATCTACTAGATGCAGTCACATTTCCCTCTATTTGTCCTAAGCTTCCCTCACTCGAGGAAGAAATATGGTACATGTACCTTTTTGGTTGTACCTTCATTCGCATGTGCACGTGTTGTTAGTGAGTAGTCCATCCTTATCCTAGTTCCAATTTTTGAACTTTTTTTTCTATATTCAAAGTTTTAAATAAGTTTTTTATATATTTAGTTTTGGATGAACAATTAGAGGGTGCAATTACCTAAATTAGTAGGGGCACTCATGCATGTGGATTCCCAACTTAGTGAAGGTTATGAATCTCCAGGTGGGTTTCACCTAGAGAACGGTGAGAGGAAGAATACAATTCCACCTGGATATTGAAGACACATAGGGGGGATTTTGTGGATGCCCTCAATGAGGAATATTACCATGTGGGGAGCTACGGGGACCAACACACCAAATGGTTGCAGCTCCACCAAGGTCAGGATCAAACTATGGGACTATACCAACACCCATACCTTAAATACAAAATTAGGAAACTAACCATCATAGAGTTCTAAAATGCCGCAATGGTATACATAAGTATATACATACTAATATGGAGTTTGTGGATATTTCATGCAAGGGAGAAACCTATAGATATGTGGTTAAATTAAGGAGAAGTTCTAGCTAAAGGGTAATGTAGAGTTTGGACTTAAAACAAATCACAACTACCTATAACATGCAATCAACAACTTGATCACTCATAGTCATTTTGCATAGTGTACTTGTCCACTTTCAGTGCACAAAGGCCTTGAACATTATAAAAACATCCATGGTCCATGAATTGGCACAACCAAGAGAAAAAAGTGCCAAAGGGGAAGATGAAACCCCTAAATCCTAAACCCTTAGGATATGAGAGATAAAACCCATTCAAAAAACCCTTCAAATTCATCAATCGCATAGATCGACATAGATCATTGCACCTAGCCTAGGGGGATTCAAACTGAGCACTCGTTGACACAAAACTACCCAAATTTCCAATTGCGTTGGCAACAACCAGTTGAGATAACCCCTTGGTTACATTGACTATAGAGATTGTACAGATACTTGAGACAAATTTTAGGGAATGGATAGATATCTATAGAAATATGAGATCCCATAAGAACCCATTCTTCCATAGTCTCCATTTGATATGTGGGAAATAGGTTTTTTCAGTCCATTTTTTACGAGAGGAAATATGAGTAAAGCTAAACACATAAAACTAAAACTGCGTTATTAACAAATTGGGCATAAGTAGAACTAGTCTGGGACTATATAATATAAACAACAATGAGGTTTATTTATGAGAATATATGTATAAGGTTTTGATGCCCCTTGTCAATAATAAGTGATCAAGGGACCCACTTTTAAATCATACTATTGATATTTTAATGTATGAATTCATGATTCAACATAGAAAGAGCTCTCTTTGTCGCACTTAGCCAAACGAAGTAGTAGAGTCTCTCTATGAAATTTTGATGGAGGGCTTGACCAAAATTCACAACATCAATAGGGATGAATATGATGAAAAAGACTTGAAATTCTTATGAGCATATAGGAAAACCCATAAAAATTAGATAGGTCCAATTAAAGATAGTTTAAGAATTTATATTGAAAACAATTTTAAATGGGGAAAAATTAAATAGATACAACACTTTGCAAGATACCAGATATATAAAATATGCAGAATAGAAATAAAATGCTAGAAATGGCAGACTAACAGTAAAATATCCAGCATAATCTTCACAATACACATAAATGATATACGAAATAGCAATAGAAAAGCACTTTGATTCAAAAAGCAATGTTCACAGGCCTCTTCGAGGGGGCAA
>JZKD02S0632093.1:80968-103896 GCA_000966675.3 Picea glauca | reverse complement strand
CAAATTCTCCAAAATAACATGGTAAAATTCCTCCACAAACTCCTTTGCTTAAGCTTGATATTAAGTTTGAATTGCCTATGTACAATGGAGAGGTAAATGTTGAGAAATTGGATAAATGGATTTGTCAAATTGAAGTGTATTGTAGGATACAAAGAATCAAATATGGTGAAACTAAGATTCAACTTGCTTCTCTTAAATTGTAAAGTGCAACACTCATTTGGTGGGAATCCAAAACTCAAGAGGACATGAAGAAAAATGGTAAAGTTTTATCCTCTTGGAATGATTTTATTGTTGCACTTAAAAGACAATTTTATCCATTAGCATACATGTAGAAAGCTATTATGGATTGGAAAAAATTTAGACAAGCAAAAGGGAAAAGTGTTCAAAGCTACACTCAAGAATTTAGAAGAAGAGATTTGATTTTGGGTATAGATTTATCTTCTCAAGAAACTTTACCCAAATACATTGGAGGATTACATAGCTACTTGAGACACACAATACTTATGTTTAACCCTACAAATATAGATGAATTTTGTGTACAAGAAACTCATTTGGAAGAAAGAGGGAGGAATGAACCTCAAGAGGGTAGCAAGAAGCCTTTTGTTCATGGAGACAAGTGAAAGAACAAGTTCAAGGGAAATGCAAGAAAGAATGATTCAGTCAGGAAAGAGGGAGAAAAAATCACATGTAAACATCGTTCAAAAGATGGCCATGATGAAGACCATTGTTGGAAACTTCATCTTGAAAAGAGACCCAACAAGTTCAACAATAAAGGAAAACTAAAGACTGTTGCAACTACACAACATGATTTAGGTTGTGATTTGGGAGTTGAAACACAAATTACAGCCATGGGTTTTCAAGGTAAGTATTCTATTGCAAGTACTATTTCTTCAAGTAGTAGTAGCCTTAATGAAACTAAACATGAAAAAGAAAGAACAAAGTTTTTCCACATAAGGGTTATTTCAAAGCATACCAAGATAGATACTCTTTTTGATACTGGATCTCAAGCAAACCTCATATCTGAAGACATTGTCAAGAAATTAAAATTGGAAACTACTCCACATCCTAAACCATACCCTCTAGGATGGATATGTGACAATGCCAAATTGCATGTGACAAGAAGGTGTAAAATTAGATTTGCGATCACTGCAAATTTTATAAATGAGGTAGAGCTTAATGTTATTACATTGGATATTTGTGGTATTGTGTTGGGAATCCCATATTTATATGATATGAGATCCATCTTTCATCGTCATGAGAACAAGTATCATTTGTTTAAAAATGGAGTTGAATACATTGTTAGAGCACATACAAAGAAGTTGAATTTGTCACTTGTAAATGTTGTACAAATGAAGATATTATTCAATGCAAGTAAGAATTTTGTCCTCTTGATTATAAAACCCAAAGACAATGTTGAAAAAAATCTTTCCAAGGTTGTGATGCAAAGTTGAAATATGATTTATATGAGGTTGTTAACCAATATGATGAGATGTTTCATGAACCAAAAGGATTGCCTCCAAAAAGAGGTATCCAACATGATATACAATTGCAACAACATTTTCCTTTTCCAAACATTGGTATGTATAGGATCCCAGTCATGGAGAATGTTGAAATTAAAAAAAAATCCAAGAGTTTCTTGAAAAATGGGTCATCATGCCAAGCACATCGCCATGTGGGTCACCAATTGTTTTAGTGCCAAAGAAAGATGGTACATGGCTCATGTGTGTAGATTTTAGAGATTTGAAACAAAATTATGGTAAATAATCGTTATCCTCTTCCTAGAATTGATGATTTGCTTGATCAATTGAAAGATGCTAAGTATATTACTAAATTGGATTTGAGAAGTGGATATCATTAGATTAAGATTGCTGAAGGAGACACATGGAAGACAACTTTCAAAACAAAGAAAGGTTTGTTTGAGTGGATGGTAATTCCATTTGGGCTTTGTAATGCTCCTTCTACATTTATGAGAGTCATGAATGATGTTTTAAGGACTTTTCTTGATGATTGTGTGATTGTCTAGTTGGATGACATTTTGATATTTAACAAATCTTGTGAAGAGAATGTTATGCATGTAAAGAAATTTTTGGATGTCTTAAATAAATAAAATTTGTTTTTGAAGATGTCTAAATGTGATTTTGGAAATACCTCACTTGTTTACTTGGGACATATTGTTGGAGGAGGAGAACTGAAAATTGATCCTTCCAAGGTCAAAGTCATTTTGGATTGTCCCAAGCCCAACAATGTGACAGAGGTAAGAATCTTTTTGGGAGCAACCCGATATTGGAGAAAGTTTATTGCTAACTTCTCTTCAATTGCAACTCCATTACATGAAGTGGCAAGCATCAAGTAAGTTTTCCATGGGGAGTCAAGCAACAAAAATATTTTGATGCATTGAAGGAGAAGATTAGTTCAGCTCTAGTTCTTGCACTTCCTAATTTGAGACAGTCATTTGAGATCCAAACAGATGAAAGCAATTATGAAATGGGAGTAGTCTTGTTACAACATTGCAAACCCATTTGTTTTCATTATGAAACTTTTAATATTGTTGTGATTAACTATCCTACTTATGATAATGAGTTGTATGCATTGGTATAAAGTGTGAAAAAATGGAAACATTATTTGTTGGGAAAATGTTATAACCCTAATTTGCACCAGACATGCTTACCTGGCATCAGGCCATCTCAGATTCCCTTTTTTCCAAAGCACTGCTAAACAACTCTTCTTAAAAACCTCTTTTATAAGGGCCCACGCGCCCTACTCCATTACTGCATGCGTGTACATGCTAGCTGACCCAAAACAACTCACGTGTACCTACAAAAGCACGAAAAAAGGAAAGTTGCTGACATAACACACATATTTGGGTAAGTTAACTAAACCTTCCAACCATGCATGGCCGAGGGTTCATCCAAAGACCTGGCTTCTTCTAGCCTATAAAAGAAGGGTTAGGGGTTCCATTTGGAGGAGGAGAATAATAGTAAAGAAACTCTACCCAATTGCACATTCCCATTGTCCCAACCCTTTAGCCATCCTTGTGCAATAAGAGATACAGAGAAAAGAAGTTAAAGGACAGTTGAAGAGGAGCCCAGGATCAGGTTCGCGGAGTGGTGGCCGGTCTCGACATTGTAAGTTGATTCATTAAAATTAGTAAAGAAATGTTTTTCCCGTCCCACTATATGAGTTATTCATAGTTTATTGAATATATGTTTGAATCTCTAACACATTAATCTATAGGTAAAATGCATGTATAGTTTTTTGCTTGTTTTGTATGCAGGTTAGCCTTGGGAGGAGAGTTTCCAACAAGTGATCAAGCGTGAAGAAGGATCGACATCGAATGCCTGAAACAAGGTATGTTCGTATAACTATGTATTTGCATAAAATAAATGGGGATTAAGTCTGGGACGACGGTATAAAGTAGGATTCTTTCGGTCTCATCTGCATGCATCATATAACCCTAAATGCTAGTCCATAGGGGGATTTCCCCCCACAACAAAATTGGTGACCATACTAGGGAAGTCTTTAGGGTTCCTAGGAATATTTTTGGGTATTTAAAAAAAAAAAAAAAAAAAAAAAATGGTTTTCTTTCTTGTTTTTGAAGTTTCTGCAAAGTCTAAGCTAACAGAGATTCTGGTCTTCCATACTAGTCATCTTTGTTTCTTTGCTAGACTGCAAATTTTTTTTTCTGAGACCCATAGAGGTACACGTGGCCTGTATAAGGTTTTCACGCATGTACCCGCACCCTACATTCTTACAGCCCCCGTGTGAATGCTAGCTGAAGAAGTAACATTGGCGTGTATGATTCCAGAATTTTTTTGAGGCAATCATCCTCTTCCCTGTCAGAATTAGTCATTCTCAGGGGTTTTCTGGAACTCTTTCTAGTCTTTGTTGTTTGCAGTCTATAGCTTAGGTTTCACCTCAGATTGTTTTGTTCTACGAATTTTCCTTGCATTGTTTTCTTTTTGTTGTTAAAGAAAGTGTCCCAGCCTTCAAGAGATTCTGATTCTCAGTATCAATGGTATTTGCCTGGTTTATATTGTTGTTTTTTATTTGTCTCAGAGTTTCAGAGATACACGCAGCCTGTATAAGGTCAACATGCATGTACACGCCCTCTGGCTCTACACAACTCGCGTGCACATGCTTGTTGTGGAACTTTCAGCAGTGTGCTTATAGAGGATAGTTTTTGTTGAAGGTCAGACAGTCATCCTTTCCCTTGACAAGAGTCAGACCTCTCAGGTTTTTTGAGTCTCTTTCATAGCAGTCAGTAGCTTAGGTTTGATCTCAACCATAGCTTTTTCATTTAGAAGTTTTCATGAAAATTTTCTTTTGAAGGGTTTTTAGACAAGTGTGAGAGTCCATTTTTAAGTTACTGGTGTGTGATTTTTAAACATATTCTTTGCGAGCTGCGCTTAGGCCAGAATTTTTTCTTGGTTTTGACTTGTTGATATTTTTCCTTTTATAAAAATAAATAAAAATCTTTTATGTCTTTGATTGATTGAAAATTGTTGTTTGGCATTAGTAACTAGGGAAAAGTCTTTGCTTTCATAAGTTCTTGGCAGTTTACTTAGATCGTAAGTAGCTCGTAGTGGAGAACACATATAGAGGGCTTGTCTTGAGATTCTGTCGATTGCATTTTCCATGGAGCTTTGTGGGTCTCAAATCCATTCGAGGTCCTCAGTTGTCTTCCGGACCACTTTCTCTTGATACCCTTGACAGGTTTCGGGCTTAATACCTTGCTCATTGTGGTCTACCTGGCTTTCGACTGTACCTGCCTGGTGACTATTCGCGCATTGGCAACCTAGTTGCCTATCTTTTTTAGGGACATACACAGGTGATTGTGGAGGTATACCACGGTACCTAGGACAGACATTAGGCCACGCTTTGCAGAGTATACCCAGAGGGTGATTTCGTGTTTGACTTTCACTTGCACTGGTAAGTTTCTCTAGTGTTGGTTGTTGTAATTGTTCTTCCAATTAATTTAGTGTTTGTCTGTCTTATCTTATAGGGAATTTTTTAGTGTGTGTTGTTTTTGAACGACTAGAATGCCCTAGAGTGTCTTTGATCTTCTCACACAATGGAGGATCATGAGCTTCGCTGGTCACAAAGGCTTCTTGGCCTGCCGCCGATTACACTGGAGCCACCCCCGCCACCACTAAGGTGAAAGCTAGACCAACAAGGGTCTTTTGAAGCGATCGGGTCACAAGAAATTGTGCCTGACCAACATCTGGAGGAATCAACCATTTTAGACCTTGGAGTTAAATATTTTGGTCTAGTTGAAACCTACACCACTGATCTTTTGGCACCCACTATCGTACCAGTTCATCCTTATGAGTGTCAGACAGTGTCGTAGGCAGCAATGGAAACAAATGTTGTTACTCCTTCTGGGAATTCTTCAATTCTCACTACAGTTGTCACCACAAGAGAGTTTCCACCTCCTAACCCACCGTCACTGGTCCAAGCGACCATGGTCTTGACTACCTCTACATTGCACAGTGGTCCGATCCCGTCTCTGGCGGTGGCCACAACCCCTTTCCAACCAAGTGCGATGGGCCCTCCATTCTCATACAGGATGCCTAATTTAGGTACAAGTCCTGTACTTTCCTACTCCACTTCACAGACTTTAGGTCTGGGGGCGAGGAGCTCTAATGCTCCTCTGCAAGGCCACATGGGGGGAACTTCCTCTCCCTTTAATGCTTTCCCTTACGGAGGAGGTCATATCCCTCCTTCATCCTCGTCGCTTGGTGGCACTCACCAGCCTTCCGCCGAGCCGCCTGCACACCATAGTTTATTTGGAGCAGGGAGTCAAGGACCACCTTCGTATAATATGCTGGTAGGTTCGACATCATTTTCTTTGTTTGGTGCATTTGGTAACAACACCTTCTCATCCACTGCTTTCCCGACTGGGGGCAATTCCGATTTCGGACAACCTATTCCTATGTAGGGTACTATTCCTGCACAGGGGGCACACCCAAGAACTTCTTCCGCATCAGGGCCTTGGAATTCTTGGTAGGGATCTATTCCCTTATCAGGAATGTTGATCTGGGGTAATTCTTTTCACAATCAATGGAACCAAGGACAAAGCACTATGCCTATCCCCACGGGACTGACATGGGGCAACCCTTCCTAAAGTCCTTCGAATGTAATGCATGCCCAACCATCTATGTCCTATTTTGGAAATCAGTTGATGATGTCTCCTCACACGCAAAATCCATACACTGGCCATGGCCATGTTTTTTACCAGAACCCAGGCAAGCAACCGAAATTTTCCTGGCAACCTGGTGCTAGTCAAACTCCAGGCCCCTTTTTCCCAGTTTATCACCAACAACCCAAACTACCCTTCCTGGCAACCTTGCATTTGCTAGAATTGACAAGGTTGTTGAATGACCCTATCTGTCACGACCTGCGTTGGCCTCCTATGGCGACAAAGTTACCTTTGGACATCCCAAAGTTCGAAGCCAAGCCTAACAAAGATCCAGGAGATCATGTGACTACCTTCCATCTTTGGTGCTCATCTAAATCATTGAAATATGACTCTGTATAGTTGCGATTGTTTCAACGTACTCTCATTAGGAGTGCCATGAAATGGTACATTGAGATCGATCGCTCAAGATACTCTTCCTTCGGCGAACTAGCGATGGATTTCCTAAACCATTTCCAGTTACCTGTAAGATATGACGCTGGCATCAAATTGCTGACCAATTTCTCACAAACAAAGTGGACCATATCTCTGATCACATCCGAGAATGGAGACGCTGAAAGAGTTTAATTAAGGTACCAGTCCCACCAAAATTCCTACTCGAGTGGTTCCTTAAGTCTTTGGTCCCACAGTTATCCAAAGACGTCGCGACATTGGGAGTATTTTCCGAAGAAGACGCCATCATGAGAGCTCAACAACTTGAGCTAATCTATTCTCAGTCTGGTTTATTATACGAGATCTTTCCAGATGCGCCACACTCAATACTTGATAAAACCAGACAGAGAGTTGGACCACATGCCGATGGTATTGTTGGTTTAGCAAAAACAAATCCCGCTGAGCAATTGATGAAGCAGTTGCAACAATTATCTATACAACACACAGTGGCCAACCAAATTACTGCTTTGGCTTCTCCCCCTACCAAAACGTCGGATGTACACACAGTGCAATCGGCTAATCCAAAGGCCACCCAACATCCTGAAGGAAAGAAAAAACAACGAAACAAGGGTAAGGGGGATAAAAAACCTACCGATAATGCTAGTGGGGACAACACTAAGAAACAGAAGGCGAGGTATCCATGCAACTTGTACGCGGAAGACCACCCGACCCATCTAAGTCCTCGACTTGCAGAAGCCCAAAAGTTTGTGATGCAACAACATCCTGCTGTGTTAACCAATCCATTTCAACATGGGAAAAATCTAACCCAAGCCTCTGCAAGCATGGAAGGGGGCAGCCAAGGACCCTCTCCGTCTTCAAACAACCCCGCATCCGCAAATGTATATATGGTGAAGGGTGATGATTTTATATCGACTAGAGCGCATGACTATAGTAAACCAAACACTTCTGAGAAGGGAAAAGAAACCGAACTCCCATCTCTTCCTCTACAGATTGAGAAGACGTTGGGTGAAACAATGACACGCATCCCCAAAGGTGCGTTCAAAAAAGCTTCTCACAACCCAAACGCAAGGGCCACCCATAACTATTATGTGGTGGAAGATTTATCACAAACCCCTTGTGCGATGTCCTCTTTGGAGGTCCTCCAAAGCTACCCTTCCCATAGGAAAGCCTTGTTAACCGCTTTAGGATCTACCAAGACTTGTAATCTGGGTACAATCATGCTAGATAGAACCGACTTAAAACCTCGTCTGCCTTACCACGTAGCGTTTCAGATAGTAGTGGCTTATCCCACGAATTTTTTTACTCAGAATATATTTTGCATGGTGGTTGATGACGGCGCCTCGACATGCGTTATGTCATTGGCATGTTGGAAGGCCATTGGCCAGCCCATTTTGTCTCCGTCACCTACTCTCCTCACTGCTTTCAACAGTTGTTCGTTCCAACCACATGGTATCATTCCCTCTTTCCCTGTGAAGTTAGGAGGGAAGACCGTGTGTGTCAAGGTAGAAGTAGTCGACGCACCCCTAGACTATAACCTCTTGTTAGGGAGGAGTTGGACTTATTCCATGCAAGTTGTGGTTGCTACAGTTTTATGGGTCTTGTTGTTTCCACACGAGGGTCAGATAGTGACCATCGATCAATTGTCTTTCTCCATACCTGACCCTTCATTGGGGGCATCCACAGTCCCAATGATTGATAATCCTCAACCAAGCATGGTCAATGTAGGGGTTGGTTTATGCCCATATTTTATGGGTACCTTCGATTACCCGCCCCCTCACGGTGATATCAAGTTTATATCCAATCACCATAATGTTGATATTTTTCAAGTTTCGTCGTTCCACACGACTTACTTCGACGATCCGTGGATACTTCTTTCCCCATCAGTAACGATGGATGGGACATGGCACTCGGGCATGTCCATACCCTTGTCTGTGGCTGAAGTAGCGTACTCTTTAGTCCAACAACCTTCAACCAACACTGATCCAACTCCTGCACAAGAGTTCGATCCACTTCTAGAACCTATTTGGGCTCAGGGTTCTCTTGTTGACACCGATTCATTAGACTTAGTCTTTCCCTCTGATGAAGCTATAATTGAAGCAATGACTAGTCCAGACAAACCCTGGGAAGATCTTCATCACAGATCATACTTCCTCCCAGAGTTAAGAAGAATCAAAGCCAGAGAATTCACTTTGACTATGACGAGAGATAGGTCTTTTCCTATTAATCCCTTAGCTACACACGAGGTTTATGTTGAGGGTAATATGACAACTATCATTGAAACCTTATCGATCAATATCTCTCGAAACCCTGGCGTCATGGCGAATGTTTTCATTGGAGATGACTTCTCCTCCAGAGAGATTCAAATCTACACAGATCTTTTTAAAGAATTTCGCGACGTTTTTTCCTTGTCTTACGAGGAAATGCCAGGCATCGATCCAAAAATAGTTGAACATGAAATCACAACTTATCTAGATGCCAAGATCGTTCGACGAAAGCTTCGTCCAGTTAACCCCAAGAAAGCAAAAGTCATTAAGTTTGAGGTTGAGAAACTGCTAAAAGTCAGTTTTATCTATCCTATCAGTTTGACCCATTGGGTGTCAAACCCCGCGTCGGTCAATAAAAAACAAGGCACAATTTGTTTATGTACAAAATTCCATGATTTGAACAAGGATTGTCCCAAAGAGAATTTTCCCACACCATTCATCGACCAGATAATTGATGAATGTGAGGGTTGCGAGGCCTTCTCTTTCATGGACGGTTTTTTAGGATATAACCAAATACAAATCAAACCCGAAGACCAGCACAAAACAACATTCATCTGTTCATGGGGTACATTCACGTATCGTAAGATGCCTTTTGGTCTAAAAAATGTTGTAGCCACCTTTCAGCGGGCCATGTCTTTTTCTTTCCATGACCTCAAACATATAGTCGAGGCCTATTTAGATGATTTAACATCTCGATCTCGAAAGAGAACGGATCATCCCACACACCTCCGACTTATCTTTGAGTGTTGTTGCTACTTCTGGATTCGCTTGAATCCAAACAAGTGTAGCTTTTGCGTAACATTAGGACGTTTGTTAGGTTTCATAGTGTCAACAACAGGGATCATGGTCGATCCTTTCAAGGTTGAGGCAATAATTCAGTTGGCCCCCCCACACACAATCCTTCAACTTCAGAGTCTACAGGGCAAGGCGAATTTTTTAAGACGCTTCATCGCTAACTATGCCGAGATCACCAAGGGATTTATGCGCTTACTGAAGAAAGGCGTTCCTTTTTATTGGGATGATGTCGCTCAATGCTCTTTCACAACGTTGAAACATGCCCTCCCAACTACCCCTCTGCTCCGACCACCTAACTATAACAAGGATTTCTTATTATATCTGGCTGCAGTAGAGTCAACCATTGGCATGGTCTTAGTTCAGGAAGATGACTTGTTCTCAGAATATGTCATCTATTACTTGAGATGAGGCATCATAGGACCGAAACTCAATTATTCTTATATCGAAAAACTTGCGTTGGAAACAATCCATGATGTTCAACCGTTCCGTCATTATGTTCTGTTTCGCAAGACCACTGTTATTGCTGTCGTGAATCCATTTCAGTACATGTTGACATGATGGGTAATAGGTGAAAAGATCAGTAGATGGCTAGTCATCCTCCAAGAGTTTGACTTAGATTTCGTTTCAGCGAAATCCAAAAAGTCACTGGTCTTCGCAGAACTTATTTCGGAACTTTCGGTTGAGTCAGGTGATCTTGTGCCCGAAGAGCCGCCTATCAGAGGAGATATGTTTTTTATCACCTCTTCGGATCCCTGGTATGGAGATATACTTATCTATCTCCAGACTTTGAAGTGCCCCACCTATGCTTCTCGTGATGAGCGTCGACACATACACCATCAGGCTAAGAATTATCTCATACTCGATGATACATTGTATCGGAGAGGTGTAGACTGCATCTTGCGTCGATGTCTCACTCACGAAGAAGTCGTTATCATGCTTAACGATTGCCATAACGGAGCCTATGGCGGTCATTTGTCTGGGTTATCAACAACCCAAAATATTCTACGAGCAGGTTACTTCTGGCTGAGACTTATCAAAGATTGTATCGAATCGGTCAAGAAGTGCCACCCATGCCAAATATTCTCTTGGAAGATGAGGGCACATCCCGCTCCCATGTTTCCTGTCATCACAGTTGGTCCCTTCACCAAGTGGGGGATTAATTATACTACATGCAACCCTCCTTCAGCAAGGGGGCATCGTTACATCATCATAGTCGTGGACTACTTCACGAAGTGGGTCGAAGATATGCCAACGTTTAAGGATGATGGAGAGACTGCAACTCTCTTTTTATTTAACCAGATAATAGCAAGGTTCAGCGTCCCAAGGGATATTGTCACTGACCATGGAAGTCACTTTCAAAACCAGATGATTACTGAGTTAACATCAAATATTGGGTTACGGCAGGAACATTCGTCACCCTACTACCCCCAAGCAAATGGTCAGGTGAAAGCTGTGAACAAAACTCTTAAGACCATTCTACAACGAATGATCAACTCAGCCAAGTCAAATTGGCATTTAATGTTATACTCGACATTATGGGCTTATCGAACGTCTATTAAGACTGCAACCGGTTTCTCACCTTTCCAACTCGTTTATGGGCTAGACGCAGTCTTGCCTATCGAATGTCAGATCCCGTCTCTAAAGTTGGCAGTACAATTATTGCCAGACACTTCTCCACTTGAAGAGAGGTTATTATACCTGGAGCAATGTCGTGATGTGGCCCTGGCTAACAAGGCTCACAAAAATAAAGTCAAGTGTCAATATGATAGGTCCGTTCGCCCTCGGATTTTCACTGAAGGTGACTTTGTCCTGGTCTACGATCAAGATAAAGACCCCCTGGGGGCAAGAAAATTCAAACCCATGTGGTTCAGACCTTTCATCATAAAAGAGGTTCTAAAGAAGCATGCTTATCGTCTGGTTGAATTTGAAGGGAATGCTTTCGTAGAGCCTAGAAATGGACTCTACCTCAAGAAGTATTACTCATAGGCAGGTCACCATGGGTAACTTTTTGTAACATATGTATAGTCTTTGTACTATTACTTTCTAGTTTCTTTTAGTGTTATGGATGTGTCGTTGATGTTATCTTTCGTCACTGTGGCATATTTCAAGTGAATCCAAGATGTTCATTGGGTACCCAGATGGTGCTAGCCGACACACTCGGAGGCTTGCCTCTGCAGCTTGGGTAATTTTTACACCTCAAGGCCAGTTATTATCTTCCGGAGGTATATACTTAGGTGACACCACAAACAATGTCACCGAGTACAATGCAGTCATTGAGTTGCTTCGTTACACCTTTTCATTTGGTATCTCTCATCTTCAGGTATATCTCGATGCTCAGTTGGTTATGTCTCAGTTAAATAGAGTGTACCATGTTCATGATCCAACTTTACACTGACGATTCCTTAGAGTACATATCTTAGAACGAAACTTTGATTATATTACATATTTTCATGTTCCTAGGAGGTTAAATAAAATTACAGATACTCTAGCTAATCAAATTTTAGATTGGCATCTTGCACACATATGAAAAGACATACACATAAACATGTAAATACATTTTTTGCAAAAATGATCCATAAGCCACGAAAAAACATAAAAATCCATATATAATATCATATGTAACTAGAGTACACAGATGGACGCAAGCGCCTCAAAAATATGACCAGTAACGAGTCAAGGGGATTATGCCCTCAAAAAATATATACAAGTAGTGCTCTCGGCACACGAAAATCCTAACTAAAGTTAGGGCCTGTGTGCCCTGTTGTACTGATCTACAACGTTGGCTAAATGCTGAAATAATTGGACCCACATCCGTGGTGCCCCCACTACATGAGGATGCATGGATGGTGGCAGATCCTCAATCTCTCCCATAGGGACCGTGCGAGTGAGCACAGTAAAGTTATGCTTGACTCGTCTCAACACCCTCCCAGCCTCCTCGGCTGCAATATCTCCTGCTACTGCTAATCCCCCGGTGGCAGCAGGTGCGGCTCCTGGCCGAGGACGATGCATGTTCCTCGCATAGTCAGCAGGTCGCACTAGTCCTACATCTACACACAACAAATGCATATCTGTCAAACACTCTGGTATATATAAAAGAAATGATATATAACAAAAATGACATAAAAATTACATATGCTTCACAAAAAAATAAAAACAACTACAAACATGGAGACTTTCCCATCTCTCCTCGCTCCTCACTAGGAGGCACTGGTATCTCAGGATCCCTCGAAAAATCAATCCCTGCATGTGGGTAATCCTCGATAACTGGGATCTATTGCAATAGCCAGGCAAAGAAATCATCATCGAAGGACTCATTAGTCCTTCCACCACCCTGTCGTGGAAGCAATACTGCCCATCTACACATAGCAGGAAGAGAGTCCTGATGTCCTCGTACCACTACTTGATGCCTAAAGCTCAGAACTCTCTCAAATAAGAACGAACATAGAACGGTCCTGAACCCGAAGTTCCTTTGTGTCCGCAATCAGCAAACTGTCAACTGCCTCTTCATACACTCTAATAATGTGGTGCTCCAATCAAAAAATTGTGCATTTAAGCACTGGACTGCACATTTCATCTGTGCTCGGGAGGCCTGATGCAAAGCCGTAGAACCAGTGATTCGCCCAATAAGAAACACTATCACCTGTAGCGATAAGTCAGTAATCTTGCTTATGGGCACCTGGGAGCTTGAGCGGTCTGTGTCAGCCGCATAGACCTATTAATTCCGCTATGTTATGCGACCTCAAAGGAAAAGTCTGGAAGTTGACTGGTTCCCCTCTCCAGGAGAGGCCAGTCAAAAAATAAATGTCCTCGGTCGTGGGCACTAGTGATTTCCCCTCTAACATGAATGCCTCTGCATCCAGATGCCAGTAGTCAACCAAGGCATTCAGTAGCCTAGGTTGTGCCCGCATAAAAAAACATAAGAAGAACTTGAGTAACCCACATTGCATCAAGGCAGCCACAACATTGGGGTCTTCCCCAACCAACTCACTAACCTCTCCATGCTCTCTTTCTCTCTAGTGGACATACATCCTGCAAAACACCAAGGTTCATGAGGATTAACCCTTGTTTTTTAATCATTTTCATTCAAAAAGGGGGTCCACACGGGCTGTAATACTGACAGTCGCGTGTACATGCGTGCATGGTTTACTCTGCTTGAATGTACGCACGGCCTATCCTGAGACAACCCACGTGGACCTAGGGCTGACCTTTTAAAGGTCGACGCCCCCCGAAAAAATGAAACCTAAAGAAAAAAGAAAGACTTAAAATGCAAGATAAGAGATTTTGTACTTGGTCTAGACAGAAGTTCGTTTCGTCCACTGTAGCTCCCAGAATCACCACTTTTGACAAAGGTATTTTTTTGGCTCCAGAGTCAATTTCCAAATCAACAATGGTGATAATGAGTTGCCAGCTTCTATTTATAGACTTTTTGGCCTCTTTTTGTCACTTTTTTGGCCTCCCTTATCATTTTCTTTAAACCAAAAACCATTTAGAGTGATTCAGGAGTTGCATGGGAGGGATATGATCGGGTATCGAAACAATTTTTTGGAGTTTTGGGTAATTTTCGATGGTCCGTGAATTTTTTATTTTATTTTTCCGAGGATCAACTTGAGCATGTAGGTTAGGTTTCTACCCTGAATTTTGTATCTCGTTGTCTTTTTCCTTGGCCATAGGATTGATCCCATCAGGTTGCGACACATAACCATCATAGCTGCTTTAGAAGTGTCGCGACTTGGTGGTAGAGCTTACCGGAACATGGATTCCCTAGGTAGATACTGGTTGCATTATGATATCCATGTTGTCTCTAATCATTGTAGGCTCGGGAGTCCTTGTTGTTTTTCCTGATTATGAGTTTGAGCCTCATTTGCATGATTCCTTTTCACTCTTGACCTCACCCTCGAGACTCCCAAAAGATATAACGAGTCTTCTTTTAAGCCCTTTTCAGACCCTCTAAACATGAAAAGATTGTTGAGCGATCTTGTGGCCTTTCACGCTCGTTAAACTGAAATTTGAAGTCACGTCTATCCGGCGGTAGTTTACCCCTTTTCGGTCTGGAAGGTCAACTGTATGAACAAAGGTATACTCTATGGAACTTCAGTTCTCTAGAAGAGTACTCTCAGGTATCATTTAAACCCTTTTTAGGGCATGAAGGACTAAATTTACGAAAAAGGAACCCCCACAGAGTCCATAGTTAAGCTCTTTTCAGACTCCCTAAAATTGAAAAGATCGTTGAGTGACCTTATTCTCTCACACTTGTTAAACTGGTCCAGAAGAACATTCCTGGCGGAGTCCATAGTTAATCTTTTTTCAGACTCCTTAAAAATGAAAAAATGGCTGAGTGATCTTGTCTTTCTCACACTCGTTAAAATGGTTTTGAATAGACGTCTTGTCGGTGCTAGTTTACACCTTTTTCGAATCGACTAGACTATCTTCGAAAAAGATACCCTAATGGAGTCTCCTTTTATGTTTTTTTAGACTCTCTAAATATAAAAAACCACTGAGCTTACCTTCTCTGGGCTCATTAAACTTACATCGAAGGACGTTACCATTGTGTGTTTTATTAATCACATTTACATAACTGTGTCTTTGGCCTAATGTCGGCTCCATGTTGCTCTCAACTGAACCATCTGAAGCATGCCTCATATGCAAGCCCTATAATACTTTGCCTCTGCGTCTTGACACCTTTGGCCCCTGGAGGATTTTTCCCGAGTGTCCTTTTCTTGCATATGTCCCTTTGCTCTGAGCATCCCTATGTTTCGCGCGCTTGGAACTAGTATGTTTGTGACACTCGATCCTCCTTTGTAACGTAACATTCTTTTATTCTTTTTCCAAAATCATTGAAAAAAGACAAAAAAATCAAATATACCCCAAAAAGAGGAAGGGAAAAGTATTTTCTTTATTAGCAGCATAATGAGTCGCCCTTGGATAAAGAACATTTGTCCATTTGTTCATCAAACCCTAGTATTTAATTTGTCTTTTGGAATTTGTTCTCCCTACTTAGCGCTGTGTCCTCCTCCGTTTGGTTATACTTCCAAACATATGGAGACTTTGTGTTTCCTCCTGCCTCGTAGACTTATGTCAATGCCATGCTGCCTGAGTCTCATCATTTGTCGTGCTGTTGTCCAAGGGAAGTTTGTCACCAAGCCTGAGTCAACCCCTCTACAGTTTATCTCTTTCCCTCATACCCGACCATCCTAAATGTCCAATTAAGTCCTTGTTCGGAATCAATGAAGCCTTCAGTCTGATCATCAAGATTATCTAGTCCATGACCGACAGGCCGTCGAAGACCTCTGGGTAGTAAATTTGTACACTCATATTACACTCCTACCCAAGTTTTGAAGATTTTTTGAATTTGTTGCTCGAGCTCTGAAGATCTCATCTCCAGCCATTAGGCCGTATCAACTTCTAGAAGATGGATACTCTATATGTATATCTTTTTGATTTCGAGATGTAGCTCCACTGTGTATTGTTTGCAGATACACTTTATATAGTTATTTAACATGGATCTATAGTGTATTTGATTGGTATCCATGATTCTATTTTATCCCAAGCATGGGTATGCCCGCCTCAGTAAGACATTTGTTATTTTGCAGACGACGCCTCCCGGTTCCTGGTCCTTGGGCTCACCTGTTTGGCACATCAGTAAATATTGGTAATGTATTTCGGCCATCAGATGCTCTTCTGACCTCACACATTAGGGGGCATCTGTTATAACCCTAATTTTCACCTGACATGCTTACCTGGCATCAGGCCATCTCATATTCCCTTTTTTCCAAAGCACTGTTGAACAACTCTTCTTAAAAACCTCTTTTATAAGGGCCCACGCGCCCTACTCCATTACTGCATGCGTGTACACGCTAGATGACCCAAAACAACTCATGTGTACCTACAAAAGAACGAAAAAAGAAAAGTTGTCGATGAAACACACAGTTTTGGGTAAGTTAACTAAACCTTCCAGCCATGCATGGCCGAGGGTTCGTCCAAATACCTAGCTTCTTCTAGCCTATAAAAGAAGGGTTAGGGGTCCCATTTGGAGGAGGAGAATAATAGTAAAGAAACTCTACCCAATTTCACATTCCCATTGTCCCAACCCTTTAGCCATCCTTGTGTAAGAAGAGATACAGAGAAAAGAAGTTGGAGGACAGTTGAAGAGGAGCCCAGGATCAAGTTCGCGGAGCGGTGGCCGGTCTCAACATTGTAAGTTGATTCATTAAATTTAATAAAGAAATGCTTTTCCCGTCCCACTATATGAGTTCTTCATAGTTTATTGAATATATGTTTGAATATCTAACCCATTAATCTGTAGGTAAAACACATGTATAGTTTGTTGCTTGTTTTGTATGCAGGTCAGCCTTGGGAGGAGAGCTACCAACAAGCGATCAAGCATGAAGAAGGATCGACATCGAACGCCCGAAACAAGGTATGTTTGTATAACCTTGTATTTTCTTAAAAGAAATGGGGATTAAGTCTGGGATGATGGTAGAAAGTATGATTCTTTCCGTCTCATCTGCATACATGATATAAACCTAAATGCTAGTCCATAGGGGGATTTCTCACCACAACAGAAAAGAAACTATCATTCACACAAATCATCAACCATTTCAATACTTACAATCACAAACGAAGCTACAACAAGCAAGGCTCTTCAGATGGATGGGTTTTCTACAACAATTCCACTTGGTTATAAGGTATAAGAAAGACATTTATAAAAAAACGGTTGATATGATTTCTAGGCCTATTGTTAGTGCTTCAATTATTCTTAACCATAATTCTACCATGCATGAGAGCTATGTTGAACAATACACTTTAGATGTTGATTTTAAAGTGGTTTATGCAATTTTGTGTCATTCTAACCAAGTTGAGGAATTCGATTACCATGTGCATGATAAGCTTTTGTATCATCTTGGAAAGCTATGTATTCCACGGGGTGAAAGAGTCAACATCATAAGGGAAGCTCATTCTTGTCTTATTGTTGGCCACTTTGGTGTAGGCAAGACGGTGGATAATTTGCAAAGGTATTGCTATTGGCCTAAAACGAATGAAAGTGTTTCAAGATATGTAAGAGGATGTTACTTATGTGCTACAAGTAAGCCTAGCAATATAAATGTGGGTTTGTATACTCCACTTTTGGTTCCTTCTCATCCTTGGGAAATAATTTCCATGGACTTTGTAGGAGGTCTACCTAGGTCTAAAAAGAATCATGATTATATTTATGCGGTGGTTGATCGTTTAAGAAAAATGTGTATTTTGATGCCTTGTAAGAAGCAGGTTATAGCTGAACAAACGTCACAAATGTATTTTAGCATGTTTGGGTACATTTTGGGTTGCCCAAATCCATTATTTCTAATTGAGATTCTCAATTTATTGGGAACTTTAGGTCAAGCTTATGGGCACTCATGGACACTAAGCTAAAAAAGAGCAAAGCATTTCATCCACAAGTAGATAGTAAAAAAAAAATGGTGAATAGAAGAGTAGTACATCTTCTTCATGGTTATTGCAGCAAGCATCCTAAGCTTTGGGATGAGCACCTACACTACATTCAACATGCATACAACCGGGCTAAGCACAATTCGACTCAAACATGAGGCATGTTTTGGTTATTTTCCAAAATATCCTTTAGATTTTATCTTTGGGAAGGATATTTCGATTGATGGTCAATATGACATTGATAGAGAAAATAAATTCATTGAACAAATTCAGTTGGTGCATCAAATGGTACAAGAACAGTTGGAAAAGAGCCAAGCCAAGTACAAGAGAACACATGAAAAGCATCATGCTGATCACAGTTTCCAAGTTGGAGATGAAGTTTGGCTTTACATTAGCAATGAGAGGCTTAAAGGAGAAGGTAAACAACTGAAACCAATTAGATATGGACCTTTCAAGATTCTTAAAAGATTGGTAACAATGCCTTATGTTTGGATTTGCCTCCTTATATTCAAATGTATGCAGTTGTTAATGTTGAAAATTTGAGATTGTATGAGCCTCCTTTGATTGATGATCAAGGAGAGCATGTTCATATTCCTTCCATAGATGATTTATTGCCAGAATATCTTTCAGAACTGCATGAAGATACAATCCTTGACAGGAGGATGAGAACTTCAAAATGAGGGAATGTTGAATACCTTCGAGTTGGTCTTAAAGGCACAAATCCAAGAAAAGATAAATGGATTGAGGTCAGAAAGGTGAGGGAACTGCACCCTCATATTTATATAGACTGAAAGTATTATTTTGGAGGTCCAAGAGCTTCTTAATGGAGAGGAATGATCCAGGGGATCAAAATATGCTCAAAAATAAAAGTTCTCGGAATTGCTTGAAAATAGACTCATGCGTGGGCCTCGTCCTCATGATCCCAATGTAACTTGAACGGGTTCAAACAGACGTCGTATGCAAGAGATATCACATTCTATCTGCTTTTCCAAGTAGGAAATTTTTTTGTTGACTATACATTTCGTACTGACACATGGCAAGGTGACCGTATTGACATGTGGAAAGTGGTGACGTGGAAAGTGGTGATGTGGAAGGTGATTGGCACATGAGGTGGACCTATCTGGCTTCAACACATGGCATTTTTTGGACCAATGGTATGGTGCCACGTGGCCCAGACATGGGCTGCCACATGGCACCCCTTCGTAGTATAAAATTTTGGTTGGAGTCCGCGGGGGTTGAACCCACAAATTCTGGGGCAAGTGGCAATGTGTTGGCGTAGGCTGGGTTACCATCCCACCTTCCATATGTTTCTTAACCTATACATTGTAAACATGTATTTAAGTTTTCATTACTGTATGGTTGGGTGGAGTTTGTGTCGGGGCTTAGCCCCAGCCCTTGGACTTACCATATACCACATGACCATGGCATGGAACCGGAGCGCAGGGGAACCAACAAAGCCAAGTCTGTAGACACTTGGCATTACCTTATGACTTTGCACGATTGCATCCAACATCCAGTCCATTAGTACGCAAGGTTAGGTCGGCGTGAAGCCACATGGAATCCATCCGACCACGACCTCCGCCGAGAAAGGTGATATTCCTCCTAAATATTCGATAGAATGCCATGATTTGTAGGATGTGTGTGGGTGTTTGGTTTTGGCATGAAAATTCACTCTGGAGATAGGTTTTTCACACACATGTTCATTTTGGTGAGCGGAGACAACAAAGAATTGGGAGAAACTTCCAAGAAGTGATTCCAACTCATTTTTTGGCCAAACCAAGTGCAGGAAGAACCCAGCTAGGGGTTTTTGGACACTCGGGAGCCATTGAAGCCATCTGTTTTGGATTTTGAGCATTGTAAATCACTAATTTTGACACTTTGAGCATTAATGAAAATGATCCATTGGAAGCTGGACCAAGAGATGTAGTCCAAGAGAGGGGTGAACTCCTTTATCATTTTGTTGTGTTAATGTGTTTACTTTGATGGTTGTTATGTTTGTTTATTTTTCTTATGATTAAGTAAAAACTCATTAAGTTTTATGTGTTTTTAACTTGATCCTATTACCCAAGCACATACAAATTTCACTTGTAACTTTAAAGAGACTCAAGCCTTTTCATTTTTAGATCATTAACCATATTGGAAAAATGGTATAGTTCAAAGTTTACTATTTTGACATAAGAGAATTGTTGAAGCTTTTTGCACCCAAATTAATGGAATTAAGATCAATGAAAGTAGGACCAACAAAGGTGGGATCAATGAGAAAAATCTCAACATAAGAAGAGTTGAAAAAAATCGGTTTGACCAGTGGAAGGGCAATGGAAAGTGAGTTAGTGTCACCTAAACCAATGAAAGTTAGTTTGACCAGTGGAAGATTAATGGGATGTAAGTCAATAAAAGGTAAGAATATATGTGGAAAGGATAATGCATTAAAGGAAGTATAAATATTAAATAAAGTAGTCATTCAAGCAATAAATGAGGCAAAAATCAATAAAACACATCTAGTTAAGAAGAAATCCACAAACGTTTCCAAAAAATCACTATGTCCCCCAGAAGCCCAAAATGACCGAGATAGAGAGAATTCCATTAATATAGTAAGAATCAATAAAAGTGGTAGTGATAATGAAGATATGGGAATTGTAATGATGAGAGAAAGAGGTAAAACAATAACATCGTTTGTCATAGAAAATTGAGCCCAAAACTAGAATGGAGGTCATTAAAAACTTATAGATAGATGAACTAGGATGGGTTGCATAAAGGAAGAGATATAAAACCTGGGGTAAAATCAAGTTGTGGAAAAGTGAAAAGGAGAAATGGATAGGCAAAGTAATAAACATTTCAAAAGTCAACGTTCGCAGGATTTTAAACATGGCACAATTGATGTAATTTTAGTGTTTGAAAGAGGAGTCAACAAAGTTTATTCCCTTTTATTTTACTGGTATCCATATTTTGTATGGATAAAATGAGGAATTACCCCAGAACTGATGCCATTAGACATAGACTCAATCCTAAGGCCAACTAAGGAGAAAAAACAACACACGTTAATTAATCTAGGAATCAAGCATACAAACAAACCTTCTCACAAAGAAGCACTAGTTGGTGATGGAATCCAACATCGCGAGATCGATGCGTGAAGGGGCTCAGTTTCAGTAGGTGGGAAATTTACATTGGTAACCTGCTTAACGAACTAACACCCTGGTGCAAGTTACCTCACCGAGTAATGGGAAACCCTCCAAGGATTCTGAGTGAGTCTAGCCAACGTCAACCCCAGGTAAAACACCACCTTGCTTGTGTTGTCACCTTAGGTAGGAAGTCTAAAATATTATGGCCTCTATGGTACCACCTACTATACCAAAGCATAGGGGGGACAATCGACATTCGACACGAAGACCAACAAAGCAGGGTTGATTACTCTGTTGGCCCCAATGTGACCTCGTGCTTGACCCTTGTGTTAGAAGGGATTCCCAAAGTCAATGATATAACAAATGGATTCCACTCCCTAACTCAAATATTTATGGTTTTTTAGCATCTTTGGAAAGTTATTCTCACAATCATATACCAAAGTTCTACACCTAAGCTAAGATGGGTCTGAAGATCCCTAGAAAATTTTCTAGATAAATTTTAATTAGCGCTTGATTTTAGGTTGTTACTCAAAGGAGTGATAGTGAAACTGATGGTGTTTCCACTCGACTCTTTAAACCATGCAAGAGGAAAATGAAACACAATAATTTCAACTTCGATGAAAACTAGATATGGGAAGGAGCAAGAGGTTTTAAGCAAAGAAATAATTTCTTGATAGATTACTATGTGTGCACTACTAATGACAAAAAGTATGAGCTAATTATCCAAATAAATGGAAGCAAAATGACCCAAATTTTAAAAATACCATGTAAATGTCATAATTCACTTAGTACAGCTATACAACATTGAATCAAATGTCATCATTTCTAACATAGTAATTTTTTATGATTATAGAGACCACCATACACATTTTATATACTCATAAATATCACTGGGGCTTCATAAAGGGGTTTTTTTTTAATTATGAACCCACATGTTGTGAATAAATTTGTTCATGTCAAACAATGAAAAGAACAATGTTATAATAGAGAAAAAATGATACAAATCCTTGTTTCATAAGAGGAATGTCACTTAAGGATTTCAAATTTTTATGTTCTCTGGAAATTCTTAACCTTGCCAAGACATAAGAGGTGTAAACATGGTGATCTTAGTACCCAAGAAATCGATGTTCCTACAAAACAAAGTTTAACAAATTTCCTTAATAGGGATAGTGACAACAATTACCATGAGATCACAAAATTCAAGCAAAGGTGAAAGAAAGAGGAGAAAAGAGGTGAGATGATACCACACTAGGGTTGAACTAGTGAAGGAAAGAGAGGTGAGAGGAAACAACTATTATGAGGGAGGGTGAAATTTGGAAATGCTAGCCTACAACTAGTGAGGGAATTAGAGGTGGAATTATCGTGAGGTGACATGAATGAAGACATGAAGTGATGATGTTAAAAGGAACCATCATATAAATTTCCTTAGGGACGCATGGGCCATTCATCACAGTGATCTAGCCCCATTCACAGGTAAAAGCACATTGTATGTTGATATGCTATATCTACATGTTGCAACCCTCAAATAGTCAATAAGGTAGTAACGTTATATGGCATTGAAAGAAATTCAATACTACCTTGTTTGAACAACCATGGATGAGTATAAAAAATCCTAGATATTATCATAAGATTTTAGAGGGGGAAATTACATAGTTGTTACCACAAAAGGGGAAAAGTTATCCAATTGTAAGAAATGGTTTAACATTGACCCATGCACGAAAGAGAGTGTGGTTAAAT
>JZKD02S0632093.1:63940-74592 GCA_000966675.3 Picea glauca | reverse complement strand
ACTCCTGGTGTCACCATGCTGATGTGTCATTGTCGAATAGGTGATAGGTTTCACGAATGAAGAGTGAGCCATATGTCCATATTGATGACTGACACGCCCTCATAAATCAACGGATGAGATCTCCTTCGGGTCTTCGAGTCTCTGGGCTCCGGGAGAATCAAAACTCAAACTTGCACTTTCAAGGTATTTTACTCGGATTCATGGATCTGACAACGTGTCTCTTCTATATTTGGATGACTGGGATCCACTTCGGGTCTTTGGGCTCTGGGAAAATCAAAGCTCAAATCTTTCTTACCTTCTATGCTTTTACTTGGAGCTATGGATTTGACGACACGTGGATCTCTCCAAGATCAACGACTCATGCTTATTTCGGGGCTTCTGGACTTCTTGCCTTTGAGAGGCACTCCCGCTAACATCAATGACTCCCTGTTGATTTTGAGATCAATGGTCCACGATTGCTTCAGGAGTTTGGCCTTTGACTCTTCGACATTTTTACACACTTCCCACTTCAAAACTCGTGAAGCTTATTTCCCTGAACACTGGGACCAGTTGCCACCTTTCCACTTTAAGATCGACAACTCGAGTTCACATTGAGCCTTGGGACTTCAAACTTTTTTCTCTAGCTCTATACTTCACACAATTTTCGACTCCCGAAAGCCCGTGAGTCGCTAATCCAATCTTCACAGGGGATCTCAACCATTGAAAACTGAGCCCGCCTGCTTGAAAGATTAAAACTACCCATTTCTTGCGCCTCAAGCCCAAAATGGACTGGTATGAAAGCACCGCTTTGATGCTTCCTATGCAGACCATGAACTCAGACGACCTGCTTCTTCTTGACAACTATGTGTGATAACATTTGGCTCCATAGGAGATGACATACTCCCTGCGAGCTGCCAAGAACGCGCAATTCCAGTGCCTTAGTTTTTGGGCTATGGAGTCATGATAAAAAAACATCCTGCTGAGAAATAAAAGCCGACAAGCACACTATCCTAAAAATGAAAAAAAAAACACATGGGCTCCAGGAGGAGCTTATTTATGTACATTCCTAGACTACCGATTTTTACAAAGCGCTAGGTGAAAGAAAACTTCCACCATAGCCATTCAAGCAACTTCCTAGCTGCAAACTTGTTTACTCTGTCACTACTCAAATAAAAACAATGTAACTGTGACAACAAAATGATTACGTTTTTCATCTCTCCTCCTAGTGTTGAAGTCAGAATAAAGCTAAGTGGCTCTAAGACATGAAGGAAATGCAACTCCATGTACTCTCTTACAGCTTCATAGATCAAGTGAAAAAATCCACTGGGTTGGTGATAGAAAACATGCTATGTCTTATAGTTTCTCACACATGGTTGAATGTCTCTGGCAAGCATGGGTGAGTGAACGGTTGATGCAGGTTGACTGATCCCAAGTGATGGTTGCTCATTTGCAGGCTCTGGGAAGGATATGAGCTGCACATTTGGTTCTCCCTCTTCTTCTTCATGACTCTCCCAAGGATTAGAATCACAATCATCATAAACAGGAACCATGGGAAAGATCTGCTCTTTATCATTCTCTTGAATGTCTTCTACAGGCCCCGGATGGTTGATTTCCATACAATGTTTTTCCTCAATGAATAAAGGTAAAGTCTCTATAGTGAGGTCTTGGAAATTTTTTAAATCTGAAACATACAACTCCATGTATATAGCCATAGGATCATGAATCATGTGATAGAATCTTGGCTACTTTAGAAGACCAAGTTGCTCCTCTGTAAATGCCTCTTTGCTTGTAAATAAAATACTTCCCCATTCTTTTGAAAAAAACTATTGATCATCAACAATTGCAGTCTCTTCTTCATAAGAATGATCATAAGATAATGGTGCAACAAGATTTAAAACGTCATAACTATGATCAACCAATAACGTATAGTTATCTATGCAATCATCCATTGCTAAATGCTCAAAATGTTCTGAAAACTGATCATAAGATGGATATGAATTCCTTCCCATAGAATCTGCGAATATGGAAGGATATGTTTCCAAATGTGAGTCACACCCACCTCCTTGTTATTGTTCCAACTCTGATTCATACTCACTATCTTCTTTCTCAAAATATGAAGCATATTGATAGTCTTCCTGCTTATGCTCATGCAAATTTTCAAGATATGCTTGCATCTGAAACCCCCTTGCTAGCCCTGATGTTCTCTTCGACTTCTTCAACATCTTCAAACAGGCATCTTAACGACAAATATTTCCTCTCTCTCGGGAGAAGGACCAACTCTGGATGTTGATCCATGACATAGTACACCATGGCAGTAGTCTTTGTGGGTTTGATCTCCATAGGCATACTATGATAAGAACTGTAAAACCTCTTGTTGAAGACATCCAAGGCTTCCTCATCCCCTCTCCTCAAGGAATTAAACTCAAACCAGTATTGATCAAGGGACTTGTTCTCACCCCAATCCTTTAAAAATGCATGGCATAGCTCGGTCCAGGAGCCAATAGAACCGACTTCTAGACATCTAAACCACACAACAACATCTCCAGACAAGGATTGTGAGAAAAACCTCATGGAAACATCATCATGAACAATCCCAAACTAATAAACAAAGCTCTCAAAGGCCTCCAAATGCCTCTCAGTTGTAATATGATCCTCTCTAGAAAACCGAGGAAGATACTCAAAGGAATAACGAGGATAAGGATGAAGGTCACGTGGCAACCTTGAAGGTTTAAACAACTTATTTCTGATTTTAATTTGAAAAGCAGTGGGATGATCATAAGGATTAACGAGTTGATGGCAAGGCTCAGTAGGAATAATGGAGGGTAATGAGATTTGAGAAGACTGTGAATTATTT
The DNA here is from genome assembly GCA_000966675.3 of Picea glauca. NCBI lineage: Eukaryota > Viridiplantae > Streptophyta > Pinopsida > Pinales > Pinaceae > Picea > Picea glauca. The sequence continues at coordinate 71,759 of JZKD02S0632093.1, read as the reverse complement.
TCAACCTCCTCAGGGCTACAAGGGTGATCAATTTCAAGAGGAGATGCAATACATATCTCACTTTTATGAATAGGCAGAGGTGAATACACAAGATCAATATCTACAACAAAAAAAGAGGGCATGTTTTCTTCTTCCAAGGATGGATAAATAAAGGAAGGCCTATTATCATCTAAATAGACAAAGCAGAGGATAATCCTCTTTATATGTGAAGGGAAAGAGAGAAATGAGCTGATAAACAAGAACAAGATTTCATGAATAAAGCTCATAAATTGATACTTGGTATTCCCCTTAGGTATGGTCATCTTTCTGTCAACAGGATCCTCCCCAGTGGAGTCTTCGATAGTGGAGTCACCAAGTGCAATTTGCAATCTTCAATGGTTTTGATGTCTGATGCACCTTCAGAATCAGAAGCTCGTTGTCATTCTTACCCAGGGAAATGTTTTCAATTCATTCCCCAGCAACAACGCCAATAATGTTAGCACTGAGAGTCACCCTCAGATTGCGGGAGGATAAGCCCAATACCCATCAGAGTTTTTGGTGGATGTTGGTTTTATATGAGTGGAGGTCAATGGACAAAACTCAATATATGAATGATGTTCAACACATAACTGGACAAGAAATGCACAAGGAAGTGAGGGCCACAACTAACTTTAGTCAGTGAATTGAGTTTAAGTGTGAGTAGAGGGAAGAATTAGTAAGAAAGGTGGACAAGACTGCTATGGGCATCAGGCCTTCAAGCAGCTTGGAGAAGAAAAACTCGGACTCAATATCACTCTTAAGCTCAAGCTTCGAACACTAAAATATTTCCAAAGAAAACAGTCACAACAACACAATGATCAAACCTACATCACTATGCAGCTACAACAACTTGACTGGATCCTCCATGCCCGAGCCATTCAGTGTAAGAGGGAAAAATATCACAAGGAAGCTGACTAAAACTGGTCGCGATACCGCTGAAATCAAACCTACATTACAACAACATAACAACCCTCGACTGGATCCTCCATGCCCGAGTGTTTTAGCATAGTTTTTACAAAGAGATGAAAAGAGGTTGACTTCTATTAATCTGAAAGTCTCAAATCTGATACATAACTAGAGAACAATTCTGGCATCAAAACATTACAAAATAGGGATCTCTGCTCAACCAGTTGACCCATCACAAAATATTAAAACTATCTATTTATACTCATAACAATTTGCCACCACCAAGAATGTGATCTGATCATTACATTCAAATCATTGCGTCTGAGCAGTCTTCTGTCAGACTGTGCATGTATCCCTCTATAAGACGCGAGCTCAGATCGACATGGGTTTGCAGGAAAATTTGCTCGCAAAGGTACCACGGGCTGACAGCTCCAGATCCTCCATGCCTTCCATTTATGGGGTGATCTGAGGTTTCAACCACCAAACCTACCCTCCATTAACTGCTTTTCCTCATAGATTGAACGAGATTTAAAGCTCGGGGAGCAACCACATGTTGCTCTTGGATAGGATTCCATATAAACATGTGATTGCGGGGCCGCTCAGAGGTGGTTTAGGTTCAGACCACTTTTGGGTCTGCAATCCATGATCTTTCGCCACATAGCACTTTCTCCTTACCATGTTTTCCATTGCGGGACCGCTTAGTAAAATTATCCCCTGAGCATGTTATGCCCCTGCAATGGACTGTGGCCATAGATCTGTTCCCGAGTTCAGATCTGGGGCACACTTGCCAGATTTGGCACCACCTCCAAGCTTAATCGCCCGCCATCTTTAGAAATCGCCAAACTATGCCCTACAGGGGAGGGGGGCGCTATTTTTGTCGTTGAACAATAATACCTCCCACAGGATGATCCGACGTGGAACTCCTGGTGTCACCATGTTGATGTGTCATTTCTGAATAGGTGCTAGGTGTCATGAATGACGAGTGCACCAGATGTCCATAATGATGACTGCCGCGCCTTCTTAAATTGACGACTGAGATCTCCTTCGGGTCTCTGGGCTCCGGGAGAATCAAAACTCAAACCTGCGCTTTCAAGGGATTTTACCCAGAGTCATGGACCGACGACGTGTGTCTTCTATATTTGGACGGTCGAGATCCACTTCGGATCTCTGGGCTCCAAGAAAATCAAAACTCAAATCTTGCTTACCTTCTGTGATTTTACCCGGAGCTATGGATTTGACGACGCGTGGTTCTCTCCAAGATCAACGGCTCATGCTTATTTTGGGGCTTCAGGACTTCTGGAGGCATTCCCACTAATATCAACAACTCCCTGTTGATTTTGAGATCAATGGTCCATGATTGCTTTGGGAGTTTGGGCTTCGTATCTTCGACATTTTTACACACTTCCGACTTCAAAACTCCTGAATCTTATCTCCCCGAACATTGGGACCAGCTGCCACCTATCCACTTTAAGATCGATGGCTCACGTTCGCTTTGGGCTTTGGGACTTCAGACCTTTTTCTCTGGTGCTATACTTCGCGCAATTTTGGACTCCCAAAAGCCCGTGAGTCGCTAATCCAATCTTTACAGGGGATCTCCACCATTTAAAACTGAGCCTGCCTTCCTAAAAGATTACAATTGCCCGGTGCTTGCACCTCAAGCCCAAAATGGATTGGTATGAAAGCAACGCTTTGACGCTTCCTGTGCAGACTATGAACTTGGATGACCTGCTGCCTCTTGAAAACTATATGTGATAACACTTTGAGTAACCTAGATTTTGTTGGGATGGGGTTTGTTGGTGGTTGTTTTTAGACCAGAGTGTTATGTATACATGGTGCACACTACAACCTGAACCTTGTTTATATGATTGTAGATCGATGGGCTACACATGTGGAGACAAATTCTTTCAAGTTATTGAACAAAGAACTAGATATAACGAAGAAGTGTATTGAGAAGCTCTTGAAAGTTGTTGCAAATTCCATATTAACAACAAAAGGAATATATGACATGCCTTTTAAGGTGCACAATTTTTCTTGTGCATGCTCATATAAATTGTAGTTGAGACATTTGAAACTATCATTGATGTAGTTGAGACATTTGGCCAATGCATTTTTCTGTCTATGTATGTGCAATTTATAGTGGAAGTTGGGGCTATTGTTGTGTCATGTTTGTTAGCCCTCAAAATGCACGAGTATTTTTTAGGGATTCTTCTCAACATGTTAGTATACTTTTCATATCTAGGATCAAGTTTTGTTGTTGATTGAGGCAATTTTATGACCATGGATGGAGCTATAAATACAAAGGAATAGTTCCTAATGAACCGGATTTGCAAGTTCTTTTGGCAGCCATAATTGGCATCACTTCATAGCACATTATTCATGAGATCACTCTAAGGTAGGTCGAATTTGATAAAACCAATAGTATTGTGTAGGAAATGGTCTTGACATTGAAACTAAGGGAACATTTCTAGAAAATTATCTTTTCTAGTTAACATTTGAAATGTGCAGCAAATTATGAGTAGCAATGAGCTTGTTTTTAAGGAAGCTCTGGGAAGACTCTACACAAGTCATACCTCATGTAGCGGTAGTCTTAAGTCCAACATGTAAGACAATGATGGTATTACATTTCACTTCACCCAAATAAACATAATGAAGAGATGCATTATGGATTTCTTTGTGGGAAAACTTATCTGCATACAATGTTTAAGATGAAAATATGGACATTTGCAATAGTTGATCAATTGAATACAAAGAATGGATTCTTAGTCAAGAAAGAACCAAACAACAGTGTGATATGAAATTTTTTAAAGGAGAGAGTGTGTTGGTTCTTTTCATTTTGCATAGGCTGATCTCAATTGTTGGATCGTTGATCTGCCAAGGAGAACAATTGTTGGATCGTATTACAGGTTTTGGGCATTCATGACTAAAATCTTGATGAAAAATCAACACAAAGAATAAGGAAATGAATGTTGCAATTGAAAATTAAACTGGGAGCTAAATGGATTCATATTAGAGCAACATCACAAAATCTTCAAAGGGATTTTAGTGACATAACTAGCAATGGAGATAGAATCCTTATATTACAAAGATAATAGAAAATATGACTCAATTTTCACAAGAATGGTATTTATCTCTTTGGTGGGCTTGTCATGTCCCTTTTCACTATCTGTCCAAGATTCTGCGTGATTTCATAGGCATGGTCTCTGTCGAGGGTAGGCAAGGTCTTGGGTTTCTCTGTCGAGGGTTTGGATGGCAGAGACCAGAGGTCGTCATGTCTCTTTTCGCGGGTTTGGATGACAGAGACCAGAGGTCTCTGTTGAGGGTTTCTCTGTTGTTTGGTTTGGATTCTAGGTCTCTGTCGTGGGTTTCTCTGTCGAGGATTTGAATGCGGCCTGGTCTCCGTCGAGCGTTTGAATGCGGCCAGGTCTTTGTTTGTTATATGTTATAACATATTTATTATATATGTTATAACATATATAACATATATTTTATAACATGTAAAATCCTATATGTTATAACATATATAACCCTATATGTTATAACATATACATAATAAATTAAATTATTATTACATAAATTAAATTAAATTAAATTAAATTAAATTATTATTAATAATAAATTAAAATTAGATATGTTATAACACTATATTGTAATAAATTAAATGTATAATGTATGTAAACAAATCTATCCATAAGGTTAAAAAGGGATTTTTGGGTCTGTGAAAGTGTGGGGTTACTAAAGGTTTTACTAATATTGAAGCACTCATGTGTATTTGTGCTCATCTTTGTTGTATATCAATGTTTGAAATAGTGGTTGGGGACAAGTGCAAGTCATAGGCCCATGCAATGGTTGGGGATAAGCACAAGTCGTAGGCATGTGTTTATATTGACTTAAAGCATCAATAAAAAGAAGAGCATAATACAACTATGATGTGAAACTTCTAAAATAAGCATTAATGAAGAATACATTATTACATGGAGAGAGGAATGCCATGCCCATGAAAATAAAATCGATTCCCATTTCCAATGTATCAAAGAATGTCATGAACCTACCTTATTTTATTTTGGATATCTTGAGCATAAATATATGTATGAACATATCATGATTGGGTTGAGTAATAATCATAGTATTCTCACTAAAGACTTACATAAAAAAAAAAAGGAATTTTGGGCTAGACTTCCAAATCATTTTTGTCAAAAAACTTGTGATATAAAGTCTTGAATTTGCATGAGAGGATTTTCAAAAAGTAGTTATTTCCAAGGTATGGATAACTATGTGAGATATTCTTTGCTAATATGTTTCAATAGAGGAACTTCTTGAATCTATACACAACAATAAAAATGGTAAATCCCTAGGGTTGGATGGTTTCTATGCACAATGCACAACATGTTTCACACTGGAAAACTTGATGGATTCCAAAGTCAAGGTTTGATAAAGAATATTCATAAGAGAGAAATAATAGAGACATTATTACCTCATGGTGCCCTATTATATTGCTTGATGTGTCTTCCCTTATCTAAGTGGTGAGCACTAACTACCTACTGTGAAGTATGTGCTTCCATACACTTATTATAAGGGTGTGTGACCACCCATTCTAAGAAAACAACCTTTATGATTTTTCCTAATCAACATCACCCTTTTGAGTGTATGTTCTTCCATGAGGGGAAAACATGTCACTTTTTTAAGAATTCAAACCCTGGTGTGTATGAGAACAAACCCTAGTTTTTATTGACTCAATTTACCTCTCGTGACCACTATGTCTTATAATATATTTTCTAAAGTTGTAACTTTAATAAACAAGTGTGTTTCTTGTTAGATTGTTAGACCTAAACAAGCAAAAAAAGCATTCAAGGTAGGCCAATTCGTGATACCATGTTGAAAACCCATTAAATATTTGATGAATGGGAAAAGGGATTTTGAAGAAGCATTGCTCTAATATTAACTTTGACTAGGTTTATGATAGGGTAGATCGATTCCCCATATTTTATACGTTATCATAACCCAATTTGGAGTATGATTTCTTTATATGGTGGAAGCCCTTTTTTACAATGCATTTCCTTTTGCGTTGGTTAATGATGTCTTATGTGATGTAAATATCTTGCACAAATATATAAGAAAAGGATACTCACTTTCCCCCTTTAAGTTTATTTTGTTGTTTTTGATGCACTTGGTTATCTTCTAGAGCGCGTCCAAGCTCAAGGTTGAATATGTTGTATTAATATTCCAAGAAGTGGTAAGGTGATCAAGAACCATTTTATAGATGGTTATCTTCTTTCTATTTCTCTCTTATAAGTTTGAAGGTACTTTATAATTCTTAGATAATTATTATGTTGTAGCCCAAGTAGTGGTGAGTAATTTGAAATAGAACAATCGGTTGACTAGAGTGGAGGAGGAAATGGATTCGCTGAATCATCCCCAACAACGCATGAGAAATGGTAGTATCACTATATACATGGTACTTTTCTTCGATATAAATGTTTCCTAGTCTTCTACATAGGTTTGGTGTCTATTAAATTTTTAACAAAAACTTAATAGTTCATTATTTAGAGACATGCATTTTGTTAGTAAAATCATGGCTATAGAAAAAATATTCAAGAAAGACAAATTTATTATGTACGTTATTTGTTTATTTTTTCTTCCAAAATTAGTCATATATAAACTTGAGTGCTTAGAAGTTTTTTATGCTCTAAAAATGTGGTGGGCAATGCTTTGTCAATGGTTCCTTGGAGCATATTTTCCTTGCCTAAAAAAGACAAAGGCCTCATATAAACTAATATAATTTTGCATGGAGGAAGCATGTCAAGAAAGCATATAGTGAGTTCAATGATTGGTGAAGAACCTTGAAAAAGATTGACCTAATACATAATTGTTAAAGGAAAATTTAGATCCAAAATAAACAGACTTTTCACCCTTAATGATGTGAATGTTTTTCCAAGTGATTTAAGGATTTGTGGTTCTTTTACACTAATTCGAATAGTTTGGGAAGCAAGGAAGAAGGTGGTTTCAACTCTTACTTAGTATTAGGATGATTTTATCTAGAGAGGATTTAAATTTTCTTGGGACTCTATTTTGACATGGAAAGTATGGCATTCTAACATTTCACATATGGGTAGATACATTCTTAAGTTTTTCTTAAAAATGAACTTTAGATGGAGATATCTATGAGATGGGGAATTTGAACATGGACATCCCAATCTAGTCTTACACGAGAATTTGGAATGGTTCAATTGAATTGTATTTTCATATAAGAACTTCAACAAGTAATAATTGTATAGTCTTAACATTCATGTATACATTTCTACTTTGGATGACTAGCTCTTGCATAATAAAAAATGTTTTGAATCAACATATCATATCAATTATATCAATTATTTTATAAACATATTTTTTCTTAAAACGTTAACTAGATGTCGAACCATTGTTGATTTTGAATCCTAGTAAATGTCGAACCCCTTTTTCTTAAAAAGTTAACATGTCTCTAGTATTCCATCCATTAAGAAAGGTTAGAAAAAGGTCAATGAGGAGGATGGGGTTATTGGGAACAAAGGTCACAAGGTCATTGTTAAGGTCAAATTTGAGTCCATAAACTCTCCCATATAGTAAAGGCATGCAAATAGTCTATCCATGTCAAATTTCAGTGAATACAGAAACAGTTTGAAAAACTTTCAACGTTGGCCAAATTCACAGGTCACTATTGCCCATATCTAGTCCTAGTACAATGTCTTTTTGTTGTTCCTTTTAAAATTCATTTGATAGTACACATGTTCCTACATCTAGTACTGCAAGGAAATATTTTTATGGTGTTGATTAAACAATGAATGAAAAAAGAGGGATTTTTCATCACAACGTACTATGACACACATACATTGTATAATATACAATGTAGAACCTGAAAGAA
>JZKD02S0632093.1:52094-63441 GCA_000966675.3 Picea glauca | reverse complement strand
AAACAATGAGATAACAGTCATTCAAGGCTAGACAACTCAAATAAAAGTACAGAAAGAAGGTGGAAAACTGACATCAAAAGAGAGAGAAACCTGTGATTTAGTATTAGCATCTATGTGCATGTTTACAATAGAGTATTACTATATCCAAAATCGAACCCTTGGTTCATATTCTATCCTTAGCTTTATAGCTTTACAAAGCAGTTTTGAGATCCTGAAAACATGGATCAAATAAGATAGAAATAGTAAATCAAAATCTAGTTGCAAAAGATGTGGGATGATCCCCAAAAATGAGGTCAATCCCAGATTTCCTGGTCCTCCTCTCTTGTTGAGTGATGGTGTAGTGCAGGATAGCCTCCCAAGGCTGAATACTGACTCTCCAAGAGAGATAAATTCGAATCTGTTGATATGAGAAAATGTCCTGATTTTCTGTCTTGGTCAAAGATGCCAAAAACATTTGAAACACCTCCTCTTTTCATAATCTATCAAAAATAGTTGTTGGATTTATCTTGATAATTCATCAAATGTTCATTAGAAGAGGTTTCAAACCTTTCCATCTCAAAAAACTTCGATCTGTGTAAAAACTCGATCATTCTAGACATGACAGGCTTTCGGTGGTTCACTTAGAAAGCTCCTGAGCGAATTATCTACCAAAAGTCTTGCTTTTTGGTGGTTAATGAACAGTCGTCCTGTTCGCCTAAACCACCAAAACTTCAGTTTTCAGAAGACTTCAAAATTGCAAAAATGCTTACCTCGAATCCCTTACTGATGTTCAAGGTTTCTTGGCTGAGTCAGCCCTTGTTCGTGCTGATCTAAAAATTTCTGCTGGCTGTGTGGAAGGCTCTGGTGTGTCTACCATGGTTGTAGCTAAATTAGCCAGGGTTTCTAATCCAGTTTTCTCCTGAACTGGTGATTGAAACTCCTTTAAATTCAACCTCAGAATCCTCAGCTGTCTATACAGCTTCATGTTTTCCTTGATCAATGCCCTGTTTCTGTCTTTAATCCTGTCATGCTTCTCCTTGAGGGTTTGGTTTGTTTTGAACAGCTCTGCATTTCTGTCAGTTAAATCTGCATTAGCCTTTTTAATTACCCTTTCCAGGACTTCCATTTCATAGACCTGTTGCAGGAGCTTATTGATTTTTCGTGATCTAGCTTTTTTAGGCTTACTCAAAGAGGGTTCTGCCACTGATGGACTGTGTGCCTCAGTATGAGTTGGTGAAGATAAATTGGAACAATGGTCTGTACCCTATTCAGTCTGCACATTATCCCGAGTCTTAGTCAATTCTTATTCTGGTTCTGAATCGCTGTAAGGTAGGTTTAAAGGGTTGTTTTCTGTAGCATGGTTTTTAGACTGTTCACCTTCAAACCACAGTTTTCTTTTGATACCTTTCTTTTTACCAGAGGATGACTTTGTAGGATCTCTTGGTGGTGAGACACATTTCCTTTTATATGACTGCTTTTGGGAGTAACAGTCTTGCTGCCACTGGTCTTCTTAGTCTCAGCCTCTGGTGGTTTCTCTGTTTGGAATTCGTTCCAGAAAAGAAAGAAACCCCAATCAACCTTTTTTCTCTGCAGAGCTTCCTTGACAAGAAGAGTGACGAGCCCTTGGTGAGATAGTCTGCCAGCAACCTTAGTAGGTTTGGATTTAACTTGTTTAGCCATCTTGGTAAGAGTCTTGTGAAAAAAGAAAGGTAGATTTATTAGCTCTCTACTTGTGAAATGATTGAGCAGCTTAAAATGGTAAAACATTACTCTGTTATATCGTCCCTCACAGGTAATGTAAACAAAAATTTCCTTTAACAATGGCTGCCACCGAGGTTCTAAAAAGGACATTGGAATATCCTTCTTCCAAATCAAGTCTTTGTGAATGGGCAACAAATATGATCTGAATTCTACATTTGATGGCAGTGTGGATTTAAACCAACAGTCTCCTTTCCGTGGGAGACCTGTAAACTCTGCTATAGATGCTTCATCTATGATAAACTCTTCTTTCCCAATCTTGGCAGCTCTTCCATCATATGCAATTGCAAAAGCTTCAGCTACTTGTGGATGAAAATTGGTCAGTTTTTCACAGTATGTGAATACCCCTGCCTATTTGAAAAAATCTGCTATCTCTAGGTGCGCTTCCAAGTACCAAACCCCATCTACCTCAGACCTCAACACTGGCCCTGCTTTCGGCATTGATCAATATTCTTTGCACCTGCGACTATGGGAAAATGAGTGTCCAGGGGGACAAAGGTTCTAGAATTTAGGAATGTAGAGGGTATATCTCAGGGAAGAACAGGTGGGACATGATGACACGAAACTTGGATAACCGAGCTCAAACGCTAGACAAGATTCAAATGACAATTTGACTGAGAGTATGCCGAAATTTTAGATTTTCGGTGGTAATCTTTAAAAAAGATGAAAGAATATGAGTTTTTGACTTGCCTGATAATTCGCACTAGTTTAATTGACTCTTGAGCGATTGCTGGATTCTAGTGGCGCTTTGATTATCACCAGGGGAAACGGGATCAAGATCTCTAGAAATACGTTCAATTTATGAAACTGCGAACCCACGACTTTCTCAGAAATCTGCGGAATTCAAAATGATACTGTATGAGGATTTAATGAGGGATTAACGGGATCATGATGGATCCTGTACTTGCAACTGAAATGGAGGGAGTTTTCATGACCATCACGCATGCATTTCAGTGATGTCGTCATGTGTAGATTTTGAAATGATAGTTGCGGTCGAAAGGACAACAGGAGCTTGAAATTTTTGGATAGACACCATCAGAGTGCGCATACCTTCTACTTGACAAGCTTTCGGCGGTTACGTTTCATCATTGCGCCAAGTTGACAGTTGGCTCATGCGAAAGCACGGGCTTTCCATTTTTACCGTTGAAACACTTTCGGTAGTTAACCGCACTCTTGCTTTGATCTTTTAACTTCCGGGAACGAAAACTTTCGGTGGTTAATGAGTGCCTATCGAACTCACCTAAACCACCGAAACCTGAGATTCTGACTTTTGCTTGACCAAACCAAATCCAAAATTTCTTTTGGAATTATTTACAGAATACAGACTCTCTAACCTACTTGCGAAAATTTAGAAATAAAATTTAGACACGACCTATCACCTCAAAAAGCAAAATTTCCACAAATTCATTTTGGGAGCTAACATCTGGCTCCAACTGGGATGGGAATCTCCCTATGAGGTGACCAAGAACCTAGCTAGACTCAGTAGCCTTTATTACAAAATTTAAAGAAATGTAAAAAAAAAAAAAAATCTGGTACCATTGGGCATGGAGTTATTCAAGTGACAGAAACAAAGAAAACAAAACTGAAAAAGAATATGTACAAGTAGAACAGGGCTTTTAAGAAAAGCCTCATGAAAAATAGATTTTCAGAAAACGCTCGTTGAAAGGGCCACCTGCTACTTCCTCGCCTGAAATATTTTGGAGAACGAAGGTATTGTTCTGCTGCACCACTGTTATGACAAAAGGACGTGTCCAGAGAGCCTCAAATTTGTCGTGTTTCCCCTTCTCTTGCCTTGCTGCATCCCACTTTAAGACTAAATCTCCTGTTTTGAAGACATTTGATTTGAATTTCTTGTCGAAGGTCTCCTTGATTTTTTCTTGATGCGATTCTGTTTTTTCCAAGAGCTGCTCTCTATCTTGCTGTAGTTCTACCAAATTATGAATTTTCTGGGTCAAATCACTTGGTTCAGAATCAATTTCTTGTAAAAACTTTGCAATCGGTAATGCAATTTGAACAGGAAATATGGCTTCAGTACCATATACCAACTTGAAAGGAGATGTACCAATTGATTTCTTACATGTAACCCTGTCAGCCCACAAAGCAAACTTCAGTTTGGAGTCCCAACCTCTGGCATTTTGTTCAAGCAACTTCTTTATAATTCTGACTAAACTCTTGTTGGATGACTCAACTAAGCCATTCCCTTGCGGATAGTAAGCTGTGGAATGTACCAGCTGGATTCCCAGCTCTTCACACAATTTCACCAAGTGTTTATCTTTGAATGCAACAGCGTTGTCAGTTACTATTCTCTTAGGGCAGCCAAATCTGGCAAATATGTTTTCTTGCAAAAAAATTATGATGACAGTATGATTAGCGTTCCAGGTGGGAATAGCCTCAATCCACTTTGTAAAGTAATCGGTGGCGACAAGGATCCACCGGTGCTAGCCACTAGAAGGCGGATGAATTTCACCTATGAAGTCCAGGCCCCACTGCTGAAAAGGCCCTATGACCACTATAGGTTTGAGGGGAAGAGACTTCAGTTGTTGTTTGCCTTCGAATCTTTGACACTTGTCGCATGTTATTACAAACTCACACACATCTGAAAACAGGGATGGCCAATAGTAACCAGATCTTAAGATTTTGTGTGCAGTGGTTTTCCAATAGTGATGTCCCCCGCATTCACTATTATGAAATTCAATCATGACCTTAGCTGCTTCTTCTTGGTTTACACATCTTAACAATAAACCTATGGGATTTTTCCAGAACAATAAGTTGTCATTGATGCAGAAATTTATGGCTTTGAGCTTCAAATCCCTTCCTTGAGTTTTTGTCAAATCTGAAGGGACTCATAAAGTTTGTAGAAAATGGATAATATGGTTGTACCATTTGCAATCAGCTAAGTGAGAAGAGACTTGCATTTCCTCACCTTCTTTATTCTCTGAAGACTGAACATTTTCTGCGTTAATGCTTACCAGATTTATTTCGAGCAGCCTGCAATTTTCTTCTGCCAGAAGTTTGGCAAGGCCCTGACCCTTCACAAGTTTCGACGGTTTAATTTCAACATCAAACTCAATCAACTTTGCTATCCACTTACTCCTTTTTCCATCTATGTCGGTTTGAATAAGCACATCTTTAACTGAACTGGAGGGGACGAAAGCTATTACCTTTGCCTGAAGGATGTAAACTTTGAAAGATTTCAACGACTTGATAAGTGCATATGCTTGTTTCTCCAACAATTCATACTTTACCTTTGCGTCCCTTAAGATCTTACTGAAGAAGGCAACCGACTGCTCCTGATCATCAACATTTTTCTACAAGAGTACTGCTGCGATGGTATCACCTTAAGCAAATGAAAAGATGTAAAATACCTTGGAGAAATCGGGGCTGATCAAAACAGGGGTTGTTGTGATGGCTTCCTTGATGACATTGAATGAGTGTCTGGTTGCTTCGGTCCATTTTACCTCGGAGTCTTTTCTTAACATAGCAGTGATATGCTTTGTGAGTTCTGCAAAGTTTACTATAAACCTTCTAATAAAGTTTATAGTCCCAAGGAAAGACTGAATTTCCTTCTTTGATCTAGGAAGAGACAGATTTTTAATTGCTTCTACCCTTTTTGGGTCAATTTTCACCCCATCAGCTGAAACAATATGCCCAAGTAATTTTCCTTCCTTAAGCACAAAATTTGATTTTTTTGGATTAAGAGAAATGCCATACCTTTGACATTTTAGGAATGTCCTTTTTAAGTGCTGCAAATGAAGCTCATGGCTGCTTGAGAAAACAGTGATATCATCAAGATATATCAGGACAAATTTATCTTTCTCTCCAATGAAAGTAATTTCCATCGCCCTTTGGAATGCTGCTTCGACATTCATCAATCCAAAGGGAATCTTCTCGTACATAAACGTACCCCATGGAGTAGTAAAAGCAGTCTTTTCTTTATCGTCCGGATGGAAAACAATCTGGTTGTATCCGGAAAACCCATCAATAAAAGACATCACCTTTGATCCTGATACCTTCTGCAAAATATGCTCCATTTTGGGCAGAGGGTAGTTTTCCTTCCTAGAGCATTTATTCAAATTTCTGAAGTCGACACAGAGTCTGATCTCCCCATTCTTCTTCCTGACCAGTACAAGATTCGCAATCCATTCTGAATATCTAAGGGGAATGATGATGCGAGCATCCAATAGTTTTTTAATTTCCCTTTCCATTGTAGGCAGCAACAAAGGATTGAAGGATCTAAGCTTCTGCCTGAATGGTTTGGTGTCTTTATTCAAGGGAATCTTATGTTGAATTACCTTTGTGTCAAAAGTCTTCAAGTCTTCATATCGCCAAGAGAAAATGTCAGCAAACTCCTTTAGCAATTCACCATAATCAGCCCTTTGTTTTTCAATCAAATGTGAGGCTAAGTTGACATACTTGGGATCTTGCTCACTAGCTACATTGTACTACAAAACTTCTGAATATTTTTCTTCATTCTCCAATTTTACAGCCACATCATTGTTATCGAACAACCTTTCCAACGGGACCAAACCTTTCGGAATTTTGTTGGTGGACAACTGGACTATTTCATGTGCTGCGATTTTACTTCTGAATTCTGGCTTCTCAATTTCATTGTCATGTTCATTCTCCTGATCAATCTTTAGATCTGCAAACTCATCTATCACTGCAAGAAATCTAGTGAGTTCAGCATCGTCTTCAAAACCTTCCAAAATTTTACATTGTCAGGGAGAGAGGGCCTATATTTAACTTGAACTTCATAAGTTAATTTATGAGGCAGAGGGGGTATGAATGCACAAGCAGATACAACTAATGAATCAACCAATTCATTCATTGCTCTAGTTACATATGAAATTTTAAAATCTGCAAAATCGTGAATTGCCTTCAACACTTCATCTATGTATGCTTTCAGCCTGACATGATTTGCTTGAAAGGACTTATTCACCTGCTGAATAATAAAATATGCATCTCCGAATACCTGCAATTTTTTAATCTTCCTTTTTTTGGCTGCATTCAGCCCCAAAAGTAGTGCCTCATACTCAGCAATATTATTAGTCACTTTAAAATCGAGTTTAAAGGACAAATGAGAAGTTTTCTTAGAAGGGGAAATCAATACCACTCCTGCTCCTGCTGATTCCTTAGTGCAAGCACCGTCAAATAACATGGTCCAAAGATCATCTTCTGTTGTTTATGTGGGCTGAACTGTGGTCTGAACTATGGGCTTTCTGAGCAGCAATGTATCAGGTCATGAATCATCAATTTGCAAAATACAATATCCCATACCTGTGTCGATCGAACAAATAGGATGATTGGATGGATTTTTCTCGTCACTGATTACATATGCCAACTGAGATTCCCTGTATATCCTTCTGTTTACCCCTCCAAAAATAGGGATAGTAGCGTAGGAGAGATCCATTTGAAGAGTGCCACCTAGCCTCTTCATCCATGATCTTGATAGTAGACATCCAAATTTAGGGGGTATGTCAGCCACGACTATATCCATCACCATAGTCTTCATGGATGCTTGGGTTAAGGTTACAGCCAAATCCTTAATCATCCCAAGACATTTGACTTTTCGAGAGTCAAAGGAGAAAAGATCATGATAAGACTTGGTGATCTCCAACCCAAGCTCATTCATGACCACCTTAGGCATCAAATTGTGCGAAGCACCGGAGTCCAACAAACAGTTATGTTGTGTTTTCTCATGAATATTTAAAGAGATGTAAATGGGAGGACAGCTTTCATCTCTGTCTTCTATCATTTGGCCCAGAGTGATGGTTGGTTTTTCATCATATATGTTGAGGATATCAGCAGAAATGGATACAGATTGGGGATCTAAAGTTTTGAGGATATCCCTTTTAAACATTTCATTTTTCATTAGCTCGACTAGAGGAATAGGAATTTTAATATTTTGTATTTCAGCCTCAAAATTGAATGAATATGGGACTTTATCAGAAGCTTTATCATAAACCTTTACCTGATTTGAAGGAGCTTCCTGATTGCTCTGTTGTTCAACGGGAGGCTGACTTTCTGGAGTTTGATGCTTGGTAGGGGCAACAGTCTTTTTGGGAGGAGTTGTTGCTTTCACCTTTCGAGGATTCACTTGCTGATTTTCTGATGTCTGATATTTTTGCTTAATAGGGGTTGTGTTCTCTTTGGGAGAGGCTAGTGCCTCTTGTTGAACAGTATCAGATTTTGATCGGAGGTTATATCTCTTCTTGTCTTCTGCAGTGAAAATGCCATCATCAATAAGATTATTTTCTGTTTGTTCAGTCATCAATGCTTCCTCATAGTCGTGTTGTGTTAGATAAGATTTCCCTATCTCTTCTCCAACACAATGAATGTTATCTTCTCCACCTTCTTGATGTTCACCCTCATCTTCATCCATCACAACATTTTGAAGAGGGACCTTTATCCTCTGATCTTCAGTAGGATTCTTTTCTCTCTGCAAGATCTGAGTTGGCTGATTATTCCTTCTGAAGTTGTTGGGATTTTGATTCAGATTCCTGCCTGTAGAATCATAAGTGCCTCTTCCCTTCACAGGCTGCTTGTTTTCAATATTAAGCTTAGATATCTCGGAGGTTAGAGACTCTAGCATCTTAGCCATTTTATCAAATTTCGGATCAGCACTTGATGAAGATGAAGCCTCATTCCTCGGCCTTCTTCTATCAGAATCTCCTTTCCGCTTTTGGGAGGCTAGGATATTTGATTCCACCTCAAGGGCAACATCTTGCATGAGAGATAATGTTGGTGACCTCCTTTCTCTCAACAGTAAACAAAAATCTGAGTCAAAAGCATCAGAATATGTGATCTTGGTAGAAGCATCTGAAGGTTTTATCTCTGTTGGTATTTTTCCATACATTCGGTTAAATCTTTTAGTGAAATCATAGACTGACTCACTACTTTGTTTCCTTAGGTTTCCGAATTCTATAATATAGTAGACAAAATCTCTTCTGTCACCCCAATGTTTCAAAAATGTTTCATCCAGTTGCTCGATTCCAGCTATGGAACCAGCAGGAAGTTCTTTGAACCATTTCCTAGCATGGCCATCTAGGCTTTGGACAAAGACTCGTGTCCAAACATCTTCTTCTTCAATATTAAGGTTTTCAGCATAACTATAAAAAGCCTCAATATGTTCTTCAGCAGATACATCGCCTTCGCCTGTGAATTTGGGCATATACTTCTGATAGTCTCTTGTTGGCAAGGCTGATACTGGGTTTGGAAATATGAGTGGTGCATACCTAGTAGCTAGGATTTGTTGCATCTTAGTCAAAGGAGGTGGTGCAACCATAACTATTAAGGGTGAGGAGAGTGATGTTTTCTTTTTCAAGTCTACAACACTGGAGGAATGTGACAGAGGTGAATCTTCTAATGGGAAAGAGGTCTGATAAGAGGCTCTGTAAAAAATTTCAAGCTGTCCAGCTAAATTTTCTTCACCTTTAGCAAATAGCTCTTGGAGGAGATGTTCAACAGCAAGGAGGCTAGTATAAATGTTCAAATGATCTTCTTGTTGCTGAGAATGAAAAGACTCAAGGGAAGAAGAACTGTGGCTTCTTTCTAAAGTCTTGGGTGTTTTTTCAATCAAATTTAAATCTATCAATTTATCATCACTAGGATTTTTCTATTGATCAAAAAGAATTTGTTCTTCTATAGTATTTACAGTTGTTTTTTCATCAATGTTCTCTGAAAAGAACTCAAATTTTTCTGTAGTAGATTTTCCAGAACTGAAAAGAGGATTACCTTCTGTATCTGATCTTGAAGTTTGACCTTGAATTGCCTTTCCTTTTCTGAGAATTAGTTCTAGATTGGACACTGGTGTGATCGGTGATTCTTGAGGATTCGCCCTAGTACTGATCCTCTTAGGAGCCAGGATGAACTTGTGGAGTCGCCAGATAGATGATTACAACCAACTAAAAACATCTAATCTTTGTCTATCATCAAAGATCAGCTCCGTGTCATATCCCAGGAAAGCAGAGCTTGATTTTCGTTTCCCCAGCAACAACACCAATTTGTTATCACTCCAAGAAACCCTTTGTGGTTGTAGACCAAAGGTGCTTGGTAACTTCAAGTAAAAATGTTTTTTGTGTTTTGTGTAGATGGATCAATGGGATAACTCAATTCAAATATGGTATTCAGACAGTCAAGATGGTAATCAAATGAACCAGTGCTCTCAAGGATTGATAATCAGTAGATAACTTTTAAGTGCGCGAAGAACAAATTGCTTATAAACCAGTACACAATGTAGGGTCTAATAAACAATGAAGAAAATGTTTACCAAGTTATGAGCCAAACAATGAGATAACAGTCATTCAAGTCTAGACAACTAATATAAAAGTATAGAAAGAAGGTGGAAAACTAACATCAAAAGAGAGAGAAACCTGTGATTTAGTATTAGCATCTATGGGCCTGTTTACAATAGAGTATTACTGTATCCAAAATCGAACCCTTGGTTCATATTCTATCCTTAGCTTTATAGCTTTACAAAGCAGTTCTGAGATCCTGAAAACATGGATCAAATAAGATAGAAATAGTAAATCAAAATCTAGTTGCAAAAGATGTGGGATGATCCCCAAAAATTAGGTCCATCCTAGATTTCTTGGTCCTCCTCTCTTGTTGAGTGTTGGTGTAGTGCAGGATAGCCTCCCAAGGCTGAATGCTGACTCTCCAAGAGAGATAAATTCGAATTTGTTGATATGAGAAAATGTCCTGATTTTCTGTCTTGGTCAAAGATGCCAAAAACATTTGAAACACCTCCTCTTTTCATAATCTATCAAAAATAGTTGTTGGATTTATCTTGATAATTCATCAAATGTTCATTAGAAGAGGTTTCGAACCTTTCCATCTCAAAAAACTTCGATCTGTGTAAAAACTTGATCATTCTGGACATGACAAGCTTTCGGTGGTTAACTTAGAAAGCTCCTGAGCGAATTATCTACCGAAAGTCCTACTTTTTTGGTGGTTAATGGACAGTCATCCTGTTCGCCTAAACCACTGAAACTTTAGTTTTGAGAAGACTTCAAAATTGCAAAAATTCTTACCTCGAATCCCTTACTGATGTTCAAGGTTTCTTGGCTGAGGCAGCCCTTGTTCGTGCTGATCTACGAATTTCTGCTGGCTGTGTGGAAGGCTCTGGTGTGTCTTCCATGGTTGTAGCTAAATTAGCCAGGGTTTCTAATCCAGTTTGCTCCTGAACTGGTGATTGGAACTCCTTTAACTTCAACCTCAGAATCCTCAGTTGTCTATACAGCTTCATGTTTTCCCTGATCAATGCCCTGTTTCTGTCTTTAATCCTGTCATGCTTCTCCTTAAGGGTTTGGTTTGTTTTGAACAGCTCTGCATTTCTGTCAGTTAGGTCTGCATTAGCTTTTTTAATTACCCTTTCCAGGACTTCCATTTTGTAGAATTGTTGTAGGAGCTTATTGATTTTTTGTGATCTATCTTTTTTAGGCTTACTCGAAGAGGGTTCTGCCACTGATGGACTGTGTGCCTCAGTATGAGTTGGTGAAGATAAATTGGAACAATGGTTTGCACCCTATTCAGTCTGCACATTATCCTGAGTCTTATTTAATTCTTGTTCTGGTTTTGAATCGCTGTAAGGTAGGTTTAAAGGGTTGTT
>JZKD02S0632093.1:36786-51555 GCA_000966675.3 Picea glauca | reverse complement strand
GGGCCCACATGACTTTTGGCCCTTCATCTCCTAGGGTTAGGTTTTTGGATGTCTAGGGTTTTTTTCATTCCTGTTTATTGTAAAAAGGCCTTCAAAACCTCATTGTAATCATCTTTTTGCGAATGCGAGTAACCGTCACATCTCTTCTAAGAGATAAGCTGCCACCATTCTCGTGAGTCTTTCACTCTGTATTTCTACAGTTTCTATACATTTATTTCATTAATAGAAATCGTGTATTACTGTATATATAAGTTATGGTTACATCATTGATACATTTTCTTCTGTAGCAGGGTTTTTAGACTGTTCACCTTCAAACCACAGTTTTCTTTTGATACCTTTCCTTTTCCTATCACTACTTTTGGGAGTAATAGTCTTTCTGCCACTGGTCTTCTTAGTCTCAGCCTCTGGTGGTTTCTCTGTTTGGAATTCGTTCCAGAAAAGAAAGAAACCCCAATCAACCTTTTTTCTCTGAAGAGCTTCCTTGACAAGAAGAGTGATGAGCCCTTGGTGAGATAGTCTGCCAACAACCTTAGTAGGTTTGGCTTTAACTTGTTTAGCCATCTTGGTAAGAGTCTTGTGAAAATAGAAAGGTAGATTTATTGGTTCTCTACCTGTGAAATGATTAAGCAACTTAAAATGGTAAAACATTCCTCTGTTATATCGTCCCTCACAGGTAATGTAAACAAAAATTTCCTTTAACAATGCCTACCACCGAGGTTCTAAAAAGGACATTGGAATATCCTTCTTCCAAATCAAGTCTTTGTGAATGGGCAACAAATATGATCTGAATTATACATTTGATGGCAGCGTGGATTTAAACCAACAGTCTCCTGTCCGTGGGAGACCTGTAAACTCTGCTATAGATGCTTCATCTATGATAAAATCTTCTTTCCCAATATTGGTAGCTCTTCCATCATATGCAATTGCAAAAGCTTCAACTACTTGTGGATGAAAATTGGTCATTTTTTCACAGTATGTGAATACCCCTGCCTGTTTGAAAAACTATGTTATCTCTGGGTGCGCTTCCAAGTACCAAACCCCATCTACCTCAGACCTCAACACTGGCCCTGCTTTCGACATTGATCAATATTCTCTGCACCTGCGACTATGGGAAAATGAGTTTCCAGGGGGACAAAGGTTCTAGAATTTAGGAACGCAGAGGGTATATCTCAGGGAAGAACCGGTGGGACAGGATGACTCGAAACTCGGATAACCGAGCTCAAATGCTAGACAAGATTCAAATAACAATTTGACTGAGAGTATGCCGAAATTTTAGATTTTCGGTGGTAATCTTTAAAAAAGATGAAAGAATACGAGTTTTGGACTTGCCTGATAATTCGCACTGGTTTAATTGACTCTTGAGCGATTGTTGGATTCTAGTGGCGCTTTGATTATCACCAGGGGAAACGGGATCAGGATCTCTGGAAATACGTTCAATTTGTGAAACTGCGAACCCACGACTGTCTCAGAAATCTACGAAATTCAAAATGATATTGTATGAGGATTTAATGAGGGATTAACGGGATCATGATGGATCTTGTACTTGCAACTGAAATGGAGGGAGGCTTCATGACCATCATGCATGCATTTCAATGATGCTGCCATGTGTATATTTTGAAATGATAATTGCGGTCGAAAGGACAACAGGAGCTTGAAATTTCCGGATAGACACCATCAGAGCGTGCATACCTTCCACTTGACAAGCTTTCGATGGTTACATTTCATCATTGCACCAAGTTGACAGCTGGCTCATGCGAAAGCATGGGCTTTCCATTTTTACCGTTGAAACACTTTCGGTAGTTAACCGCATTCTTGCTTTGATCTTTTAACTGTCGGGAACGAAAACTTTCGGTGGTTAATGAGTGCCTGTCGGGCTCGCCTAAACCATCGAAACCTGAGATTCTGACTTTTGCTTGACCAAACCAAATCCAAAATTTCTTTTGGAATTATTTACAGAATACAGACTCTCTAACCTACTTGCGAAAATTTAGAAATAAAATTTAGACACGACCTATCACCTCAAAAAGAAAAATTTCCACAAATTCATTTTGGGAGCTAACAGACAGTACACATGTTCCTACATCTAGTACTACAAGGACATATTTTTATGGTGTTGATTAAACAATGAACAAAAAAAGAGGGATTTTTCATCACAACTATGACACACATACATTGTATATACAATGTAGAACCAAAAAGAAAAATGAAGAAAGGTTGATGCAAACTTAAAACTTGTGTCAACCAATTTTTGCACTTTGAAAGAAATATAGGGTTTATGGTTTACATGATTAATTGATGGTGGAAAAAAGTGGGTGTGTGAGTCAAATTTGAGTCCAAAAACCCTCCCATATTGCTAAGGCATGTGAATAGTCTATCCATGTCAAATTTCAGTGCATACAGAAACAGTTTGAAAAACTTTCAACGTTGGCCCCATTTAGAGGTCATTGTTGCCCATGTCTAGTCCTAGTACAATTTATTTTTGTTGTTCATTTTAAAATTTGTTCGACATGCATGTTCCCGCATCTAGTACTGCAAGGGCATATTTTTATGGTGTTGATTAAAAAATGAAGGAAAAAAGAGGGATTTTTCATCACAACTATGACACACATACATTGTATATACAATGTAGAACCTTAAAGAAAAATGAAGAAAGGTTGATGCAAACTTAAAACTTGTGTCAACCAATTTGTGTACTTTGAAAGAAATATAGGGTTTATGGTTTACATGATGTGTTGATGATGGAAACAAGTGGGTGCGTGAGTCAAATTTGAGTCCAAAAACCCTCCCATATAGTTAAGGCATTTGAATAGTCTATCCATGTCAAATTTCAGTGCATACATAAACAGTTTGAAAAAATTTCAACGTTGGCCCCATTCACAGGTCATTTTTGCCTATGTCTAGTCTTAGTGCAATGTCTTTTCGTTGTTCCTTTTAAAATTCGTTTGGCGGTACACATGTTCCCACATCTAGTACTGCAAGGACATATTTTTATGGTGTTGATTAAACAATGAACGAAAAATAGGGATTTTTCATCACAACTATGACACACATACATTAATCATAATTCATGGGCCAAAGTCCCATGTTTTCAAACAATTTCAAAAAAGATTCTATAAAAATGAAAAACATGTTCATTGAAACTTCGTTGATGCAATATTATGACAACAATGATGACATCTATGATCATGATGGTATAAAAATGAATGAGATTCTCTTGGTTTCAAGAATAATTTATCATTTACTAAACAAGGCCAACCACATGAAGGTGGAAGCTCATATGGCCCCTCCCCTCCCTCTCACATTGATGTAGGAGCATCGTAAGAAAGCCAACAAAGCAAGCGCAAAAGAGGAGGACAACTAGAAATGCACCAGCACACATTTTGAAAGAACTTTGAATTTG
Organism: Picea glauca; assembly: GCA_000966675.3. Taxonomy (NCBI): domain Eukaryota; kingdom Viridiplantae; phylum Streptophyta; class Pinopsida; order Pinales; family Pinaceae; genus Picea; species Picea glauca. The sequence continues at coordinate 48,155 of JZKD02S0632093.1, read as the reverse complement.
AAAGGATAAGATATTAATGTAATATCTTGAAAGGATGTATTCACATTTATGTTTTGAGTTGTAATACAGATCTTGAGCGGTTTCTCTCATCTGTTTGTTGGAGGCATTTATTGTATTAAATGTAAAGTAGTTGTAATTTTTATTTCAATTAGATAGCTTAGAGTGTAGGAGGGAAAACTCTAGAAAGCTCCCTCGCATGTATTGTAATGGATTATTATTCTCATTATAAGAATTAGAGAGTTGTAGAGAAAGAGAATAGGAGAACAAAGACTGTAGAAGATTGTATAAGCAGATAGCGGTTGCTATAGAACCCATGTATAGAAGCACTGGAATTAATATAAGAATGCTTTGATTCCATTTCATGGTGTATTGATGGTTACTGTTTACATCTATTGAATGGTATGTTTACATTTGATTTATGTTATCTGTTATGCATTTGTTTCAATGGTATGTGTATGTATGCTATTGATTTCATGTTGAATGTATGAAGTCTATGAGAGAGGAAGTATGAGTTTCAACTGTTTTTCATCCTAAGAATTCCTAGAAAGGAGTGCAGTGAACGTCCGCAAGGAGTGCGTTGATGAGTTTCTGAGTTTCATCTCAAAAAATCTCAGGAGAGATACCATTGTTCTCATACCAATAGAAGTGTAGGTATAGCACAAAGTCATGCAAGGTGCGCACAAGTTGGTTGAAGTCTTATACTTTTCCAACCTAGGAGAGAGGTTGAGGAATTTTTGTTGCGAGGAGCGTGCAGAGTTGGAAGTGCTCAATAACCAGAGGTTATTGTGAATGCCATAAGGAGTGTGCACAAGAATACTTCTGAACCCTTGAGTTTGCAGTAGAACAAAGCTTAGGAAGGATAGAGACTTGGAATAAGTTTGAAGGTGGAACGGGGTTTGAAATCACCTCACAAAATCAATCCCTGCAGAAACGATGCCAAGTATTTGGCTAGGAGTTATCAAGGAATTGAACGGATGATAGAAATTCTCAGAGGGAGAATCACCGAATTTCTGTTGACCATTGGATCTAGTAGGTCAATGGAAAGGATAAGGCTGATAACCTTTCAGTGCTCACAAGCCAAGGAGGAATAGTATCCGTTGGATCTGAATCAAAGGGAGTCGTTGATCTTTTGAGTTCAGATCTCGACATTTCGGAAGTTGGGAGTTGGAACATTGGGCTTGCGTTACACAAACAATCCCGATATCGTGAAACATGAAGTCATGACACAATCATGGTCGTTGATCAAGGAGAAGGAACAGGATCGTTAGATCTAGTCCTGGGGAGAGGTCCCAAATTGGGTTTCAGGTTTCGTGGTTATGGAGTGTTGGGGTTGTATCATGCCAATATCCCTAAAACCGCGATTCATGAAATACCTTTTTAGATAAGGGTTGTGGTCACATTGGTTGGTCACGTGGGTAAGAGTTCACGCCCAGTGCTTGTTTGCACAGGTGTAGCTCCTAAGAAGGACCTGTGGTTATAAGTGTGAATATTCCAGCTGGGAATCGAAGAGCCATTTCGACTCAGAGGGGAGATTAAGAACGATCCTTAGAATATGAGGTCAAGTAGAACCTGTTGAGGTAGGGGTGCTGCATCAGGTGGTATCAGAGCTCAGATCTCAAATTTTTGTAGCAGAGAGTAGACTGCAACAATGTCTCCCAAAAGACGTCAAGAGTGAGCTATGCCCGATCCAACTGTGGAAAGGGAAATGAGAGAAATATGTGCTTGATTGGATGCTATGGAGAGAGCACAGAAATGGACAGTTGATGCTGGAGATGTCAATGAATCCAAGAATGGAAATGAAGCAAGACCCGATGAATAAGAAGTTGTAGCCGAAGATGCTGCAAAAGAACGTTTATTCAGAGTTGTTGCAAGAATAGGTGCCATAGAAAAAATGGATATTCCGATGCATGAAGTAAACTTAGATGTTGAGGAGCTACTAGATTGGTTTAGAGATCTAGATAAATACTTCGACTATGAGGATGTCGAAGAAGACAAAATGGTTAAACATGCCATTACAAGACTTAAAGGGCATGCAACACTGTGGTGGGATGAACTGCAGGTTGAAAGGCGTTGCAAAGGCAAGAAAAGAATCAAAATATGGGATAGGATAGTCACAAAGATGAAATCTAAGTTTATACCCAGAGATTACCAAATTAATCTGTTTCGAAGAATGCAGAATTTGAGACAGAAAGGGATGACAATGAAGGAATACAATGAAGAGTTCTACATGATAAACATTAGAGTTGTTCATCGTGAGAGTGATGATGAAAAGGTCGTTAGATATATGAATGGTCTGAGATATGACATTCAATATGAGATGAGCATGATGACAATCAAGAATGTGGAAGATGCTTATCAAATGGCTTTAAAGGAAAAATAAAAATTGGCCCGAAAGCAAGGTTGAAGGGGCAGGGGTAGAAGTCAGAGCAGAGGCAAAGCAATTTCCCAAGACAGAGTACAAAATACCAAGGATGAAGAAAACAAATCTCATACTCACCCTGAAAGAGGAGGAAATTCATAGGGAAGAAAGTATGTTGATAAGAACAGTTTTCCTCAAGCAAGAGGAAGAGGAAGAGGCAGAGGAGGTGAAATAAAGTGTTTTGTCTATGGAAAGATCAGATACAAATATTTTGAATGTCCTAATAGACAAAGGGATGGAGGCGAACCTCACATTTCAAAGGCGCAAAGGTGAAATGTTGAGCAGAAGATGCAGAAGGCGGAAGATCCTTAATGATGAAAAAAATTCTCTTGAAGCCAGAGAAAGAGGTGGAGAGTCCCATCCAGAGGAACAGTTTGTTAAGAACTGCTTGCAAGACCAAGGATAGGGTATGCAAGGTGATAGTGGAAAGTGCAAGTATGGATAATCTAGTATCCACATAAATGGTGGAGAAGCTGGAATTGGAGACAGTTGCACATCCGAGCCCATACAAGGTTTCGTGGTTGCAAAAAGAACAACAGGTAACAATCACTAAACAATGTTTAGTTTAATTTAAGATAGGGGGATACCGAGATGAAATTTTATGTGATGTTATTCCCATGGATGTGTGTCATCTTTTGTTGGGGAGACCATGGCAATATGACAAAAATGTTGTTCATGATGGGAGAAAGAACACATACACCTTAGATAAGAATGGTAGGACACATATGTTGTTGTCGATTGAGGACAAGAAGGTGAAAGAAGAGACAAGTAACACTATACTTCTCATGAGTGGGAAAGAACTTCTGGATGAAGTCAAGAAAGAAGAAGACATGCAGTTTGTTGTGGTAAGGAAACCTAGAGTCATTTTGACTAGTAATTTGATAGATGATCTACATGAGAAAATTCAGGAACTGTTGGAGAAATTCGTTGATATCGTGGTGGATAATTTACCTTGTTCGTTGTCACCCATAATGAGTATAAGCCATCACATTGACCTTATACTAAGAGCGAGTTTACCAAACAAAGCAGTGTACATATTGACGTCATAGGAAAATGAAGAGGTTAAGAAACAAGTCCAAGGTTTGATGGACAAAGGGTTGGTTAGAGAAAGTTTGAGTCCATGTGTTGTGCCAATAGTGTTAAGTCCAAAGAAAGATGGTGGATGGAGGATGTGTACAGACTCGAGAGCTATAAACAAAATCATCATTAGGTATAGATTTCCTTTACCAAGGATGGATGACTTGATGGATTACTTGAGTGGAGCAAAGTTTTTTTCAAAAATCGATTTGAAAAGCAGATATCATCATATTAGAATGAGATAAGTTGATGAATGGAAGACAACATTCAAAATTAATGAAGGATTGTATGAATCACTTGTCATGTTGTTTGGTTTGATGAATGTGCCAAGTACTTTCATGAGGTTAATGAACGAAGTCTTGAAAGATTTCATTGGGAAATTTGTAATTGTGTATCTCGATGATATACTGATCTTTAGTAAGACTGTGGAAAAACATTTGAGACACCTAACTCTAGTGATGAGGAGGTTACAACAATAGAAGTTGATGATAAATCTGAGGAAGTCATCTTTCATGAAGAAATAACTCATTTATTTCGGTTTTGTGATCTCTTCTAATGAGTTGAAGATGGATCTTGAGAAAGTAAAAGCAATCAAAGATTGGTCGTCGCCAAGGAATATCTTTGAAGTCAGAAGCTTCCATGGATTAGCCAGTTTTTACAGGAAGTTCATCAGATATTTTAGTGGGATTAGTGCGTCAATGATGGACACAGTCAAGAAAAGACATAAATCTTTTCATTGGATAGAGCAAGCAGAGAAAAGTTTCAAGTTGTTGATAGAGAAGATAACTGGACAACCAGTTTTAGTTCTGCCAGATTTTAGTAAGACATTTCAAGTCAGATGTGATGCAAGTGGATTCACGATTGGAGCAGTCTTAAGTCAAGACAATAGGCCGATTGCATAATTAAGTGAGAAACTGAACGAGGCCAAGATGAAATATTCAACGTATGATAAAGAGTTTTTATGCAATCATACAGGCGCTGAAGAAATGGAGGCATTACTTAGTTCCAAAAGAGTTTGTCTTGTATAAAGACAACCATGCTTTACAATTCATAACTCGACAGGAAAAATTGAACCAAAAACATGCGAAATGGGTGGAATTTATGTAGAACTTTACATTTGTTATCAAGCACATTTCTGGAACTTCTAACAAGGTTGTTGATGTGTTGAGCAGGAAATGATTGATTCTGCAGGAGTTTCATTTGAAGAACTTAGGTTTTGATAGCCTTAAGGATATTTACAAAGATGATTTAGATTTCAAGGACGCTTATGAAGCATGTGAGAATCATGTTCTGAGAGACATAAGCCAATGGATTGAATATTTAATTCAGGATGGATTATTATTCAAAGGAAATCAATTGTGTATCCCGAAGAGTTCTATGAGAGAGAATCTTTTGAAGGAAAAACATAGTGGGGGTTTGGATGGACATTTCGGCCATGATAAAAAATTCAGGCAACTGAACAATCTATATTATTGGTCAGGGATGAGGATAGATGTCAAGAAATTTGTCAACAAATGTAGAATTTTCCAACATGCAAAGGGGAAAAGATAGAATACAGGACTGTATCAACCATTGTCAATACCAGAGAGGCCGTGGGACATGGTAAGCATGGATTTTGTATTAGGACTTTCGAGGACACAGAGGGGTTGTGATTCCATATTCGTGGTGGTCGATAGATTCTCAAAAATGGCACATTTCATTCCATGACAGAAAACCAGTGATGCAACACACATTGCAAATCTGTTTTTCAAAGAAGTTGTTCGACTTCATGGCTTACTCAAGAGTATTGTTTCAGATCGAGATACCAAATTTGTTGGTCATTTATGGAGGACATTATGGAAGAAGCTGGGGATAGATTCATCTTTTAGCTCAACATATCACCCTCATACGGATGGATAGACTGAGGTAGTGAACCGAAGCTTGGGATATTTGTTAAGGAGTTTAATAGTTGAACATCATAGTCAGTGGGATCAGATTCTTCCATAAGTGGAATTTGCATATAATGACTCACCTAATAGGAGCATAGGACATATCCCATTTCAGATAATGTATGGAATGCAGTCGAGAGGAGTATCTAAGTTGAGGAACTTAGAGCAGAATGAGTTCAGAAGTGTTGGAGCAGAGGATTTTGCAGCAGAGATGCAAGAGCTCCACAACAAGATTAAAGAGCAGTTGCAGTATTCTAACCAGGAATACAAGAACAGAGCAGATCAACATCAAAGAGAGCTTCAGTTCAAAGTGGGAGATTTGGTATTAGCACACCTAAGAAAGGAAAGATTCCCAAGGGGGACATATAATAAACTAAACATGAAAAAGATAGGGCCATGTAAGATTTTACGGAAATTTGAGGCAAATGCTTATGAAATAGAATTGTCAGATGGGGTAGGAATATTGCCCATATTCAATGTAGCAGATATGTATCCTTACATAACAGATGAAGAAGAAGGGGAAGAGAATCGGAAGGAAATTCAGTGGGTTAAACAGATGCCTATAGCTGAAAAGACACAGATGGAAAAGATCATTGATCAAAAAGTTAGCAAGAAAACCCAGAGAAAGACATATTTTGAATATTTGGTCAAGTGGAAAGGACACCCGATTGAAGATGCAAGTTGGGAAGGCGAAGCAAATATCCAAAAACATGGACATACGGTGCAGGAGCTCATGAACATGAGTTCATGAATTTTTCAGCCAGAGGAGTATGATACAGGAGCATCGTAAGTAAGCACGAAAGAGGAGGACAGTTGGAAATGCACCAGCACACATTTTGAAAGAACTTTGAATTTGAAAGGATAAGACATTAATGTAATATCTTGAAAGGATGCATTGACATTTATGTTTTGAGTTGTAATACAGATCTTGAGCAGTTGCTCTTATCTGTTTGTTGGAGGAATTTATTGTATTAAATGTAAAGTAGTTGTAGCTTTTATTTCGATTAGATAGCTTAGAGTGTAGGAGGGAAAACTCTAGAAATCCCCCTCGCATGTATTGCAATGGATTGTTATTCTCATTGTAAGAATTAGAGAGCTGTAGAGAAAGAGAATAGGAGAACAGAGACTGTAGAATATTGTATAAGAAGATAGCGGTTGTTATAGAACCCATGTATAGAATCACTGGAATTAATATAAGAATGCTTTGATTCCATTTCATGGTGTATTGATAGTTATTGTTTACATCTATTGAATGGTATGTTTAAATTTTCTTTATGTTCTTTGTTATGCATTTGTTTCAATGATATGTGTATGCTCTTGATTTCATGTTGAATGTATGAAGTCTATGAGAGAGGAAGTATGAGTTTCAATCGTTTCTCATCCTGCGAATTCCTGCAAGGAGTGCAGTGAATGTCCGCAAGAAGTGCGTTGACGATTTTATGAGTTTCATCTCAGAAAATCTCAGGAGAGATATCGTTGTTCTCATACCAATAGAAGTGCAGGTATAGCACATAGTCGTGCAAGGTGTGCACAGGCAGGTTGAAGTCTTAGACTTTTCCAACCCAGGAGAGAGGTTGAAGAATTGTTGTTTTCAGGAGCACGTAGAGTTGAGACTTCTCAATAACCAGAGGTTAATGTGAATGCCAAAAGGAGTGCGCGCAAGAATCCTTTTGAACCCTTGAGTTTGCAGTAGAACAAAGATCAGGAAGGATAGATACTTGGAAGAAGTTCGAAGGCAGAATGAGGTTTCAAATCACCTCGCAGAATCAAGCCCTGGAGAAAAGATGCCAAGTATTTGGCCAGGAGTTATCAAGGAGTTGAAAGGATGGTAGAAATTCTCAAAGGGAGAATCACCGAAGTTCCATGGATCGTTGGATCTAGTAGGTCAGTGGAAAGGATAAGGTTGATAACCTTTTAGTGCTCACAAGCCCAGGAGGAATAATGTCCGTTGGATCTTAATCAACGGGAGTCGTTGATCTCTTGAGTTCAGATATCGACATTTCGGAAGTTGGGAGTTGGAGCATTGGGCTCGCGTTACACAAACAGTCCCGATATCCTGAAACACAAAGTTGTGACACGATCATGGTTTTCAATCGAGGAGAAGGAACATGAACGCTAGATCTAGTCCTGGGGAGAGGTCCCACATTGGGTTTCAAGGTTTCGTGGATGTGGAGTGTTAGGGTTGTATCACGCCAATATCCTTGAAACCATGATTCGCGAAATACCTTTTTGGATAAGGGTTGTGGTCACATTGGTTGGTCACATGGGTAAGAGTTCACGCGTAGTGCTTGTTTGCACAGGTGTATCTCCTAAAAAGGACATGTGGTTATAAGTGTGATGATTCCAGTCGGGAATCGAAGAGCCATTTCGACTTAAAGGGGAGATTAATAACAATCCTTGGACTAGGAGGTCAAGTAGAACCTGCTGAGGTAGGGGTGTTACGTCACACATCACTCTCAATTCCCCAATACCCAATCTATAAAATAGAAAATAATCGAAAGCAACCTAGTAAGATTCATGCATAGAAACTACAAAAACAAAAATTAATGAAGGTAAATGAAATTATGTGTTTGTAAATGATATTTTTAGTTTACCACATACTCTAGTATATTGGCGACTATTTTCAGGTTTCACATAATAATTAAACAACATGTAACATAGGATATAAAAACATCGCATAAAACTTAAAAACATGTAATTAACCCATGACATAAGTAAATTATTTTAAGAGAATAATTCATACAAATTAAAATATATAGTCACGTACGTGATCCAACTCAACATTTGTATCATCCTTATTATGTATCTTCTTCTACATCAAACTCGACATCTGTATCATCATCTGATTCAGAAACGATGTTGAAAGGATTGACGATATCATCATCGCCATCAATGTCATTTTCAAGCATATTTTCATCAACATCATCATCAAGAACTGCATTGTCGCCTACGCTTGGATCATGATATTCTTCGTGTTCTTCATCTGTTGACCCTGCATGATCTTCTGGCTCTGTTTGATTTGGAGAATCATCTTCTTCTTCAATATCATATTCCTCCTATACATGAGTATACTTAACTAGCCTTTCTCTTGGATCATATCTAAAAACAAATGACCAATCCCTCTCACCTGGAACATTTGAGTAAAAGACTTGCTCACATTGGCTTGGAAAAACATAGCGTGCATTTCCTCTTTCAAACATCATTGTTTTAATCATCAAAAATTCGTTGGCATGTTGAATAACAGTTCTTTCCTCATCACATTCATGCATTTGTAACCTATACCATTTGATGTTGAACATAACTAATTTGAATTAATTAAAGTCACACTCAATTATATCATTAAAATACCCATAGTATCTATTTTTAGATTCTCGGGGATGTCTATCACTCCTAGAGGAAACATTGTGACCTGGAATAATGTAGTTATCCCACTATCAGAGGTTTTTCTGGTTTCATCCAACTGTTTGATGCAAAATTTATGACCATTGCACCACATAGCCTTGTGGTGTTTCAACTGCAATATGCCAGATATGTAAAAGATGCATTGTCAATTAATAAATTAACATATAATTTATATAACTTGGAAAGTATCTGAAAATGACAGTACACATGTAGTCACATTAATATAATATAAAATAACTAAATAAAATGGGTGAATTTGCTTGCTTGTCCATATTTCAAACCATATGCTAAATTAATTTCCCTTTGCGTAACATTGGCATCTCCATTACAACAAGCTTCTCTAACCAATTCAGACAGTCGTTTCCATGGTAACCTACTGCCATGATGTTGTTTACATATTTCAATCCATATATTCATCCATTCAAGTTGTTTTCTATGTATAAATGTAGTGCATCCCAATCTTGAGCAACTGAATAAAAAAATCATAATTCACCAATTTTAAATATTAGTTATAACGTCCAATATGGTAAATATTAAGAATTTATGAAATAACAAATATTAATATATTAATGAGTATGATAATATACACAAAAAACGAAAAATTATATGTATTAATATAAATATCCACAATTATTAATATATTACCTCTCATTTTTTTCATTCTACCTTTCTCCAATAGGTGCTCCTGATCTTCAAAATTTTTGATGGAGTTCACATCCCAAATGTGATCCATTGCATACATAGTTGGTGCTGCTGATTTAGAAAGATACTGATTAATATACACCATGGATTGATATACCATATATCCCTTCACCATAGAACCCTTAGGACGTTCTCTTTGTCTAACCAAAGCCTTCAATGATTTCAAGTGCCTCTCCACCATCCACATTGACCTTATGTGTACAGATCCACAAATTTCAATCTCCTCAACTTGGTGTATGAGGTAGTGTTCTTGCGCATTGAAAACTGTTGGAGGTATATACTTTTGCATTTCACACATTAGCTGATAAATTTCTCTCTTCAAATACTTTATATCATCTTCATGGATTTCTTTCAATGAGAACCATCTACATGAGATCATGACACAAGAAAATAACATGTTTCAACATAACATAATATATATTACATTACAAGTAAAACACATGTCATTAAGTACAACAACAAATTGAAAGAACATTTTGCATATAAATCACAACTACTTACCTCATGTATTATCCAAGATCATATATAACTTGTTTGACGTTGTTGTCAAAGTCGTTTGGGAGAGATAGCGGTAGAACATACTGTAACAAAAAAATGAATCGTTATTTGTTTCAACCAAAGTTGAAAAATAAAATAAAAAACTTAAAATATGTATACCAAAATTATTACCTTAATAAAGGTATGTCAATCATGTGTTTTTACCCCACCAAATTCACCTTTCTTCGTTAAGATATTATTTATGTTTGAAGCCAAACCCGTGGAAAATTTAATTCTTTGAATGACCTCTTTTACATCATTGCTTTGTTTCTCTATTAATAACCATGGAAGGTTATTTCAGTCTCCATCTGTATTTGATCAGATCACACTTCACATTGCATGATTGGCTTCTTGAATGTCAGTACAAATTTCGACAATTTTTTCTTTATCCTTCCTACTATCTATGATTCTCCATAACATTTCTGTCACATTCTTCCCGATATGCATTGTATCAAACAAATGAGATATTTTTAGCTCATCATAGTAGGGAAACCTCATGAATTGAGTGGGATAACACTTCATTCCTCGTGTAAGCCCATTATTAATACCTTCATGATGGTGGCCTTCATGAAGCAATATAAAAGAAATCACAACAATAATTATCAAATACGGTAAAATAAATCCAATGATTAAAATAAAAATTCAAAACATTACATATACGATACATAAATAAGTTGTGTACCTTGACAATTTCTATTATATTCCAACCTCCATATGTGAGGTGTCATTCTTCGTGGTTTTAAACTAGTCTCTTCTTTCTCATTGAAAAGATGTTTTTTTAGTAGTACGATACCTATGGTTCTTAGCGAGGATGTGCCTATACTCATCAAACACCACCTTTCCTAAACTTTTTGAATGACGATACTTCATATTAGGACCACAAACTGGACACGGAAATTTACCCTTTGTTTGAAGACCTACAACATATGGATTAATGTCAATTATACGATGAGATTATTTAAAAATTAAACATGCAACATGATATCTTTAAAAAATTATATAGTATTAAAGAGAAATAGAATGCTACATACCACAAAAATGTGTTAGTCCTAGGGCATCATGAATTGTCCATAAAAGTATTTCACAGAATTTAAATTTCTTCTCCCCAGTTGGTTTACATATGTCATACATAGTTATGCCAGCCCATAACTTTAGTATCTCATCGATAAGGGGCTCGATATATATATTCATATCTTTAACTTGGTACTTACCCAATTGTTTGAAATTACACATAATTACTATAACCATGATATGTATATAAGTAAATAAATAAACAAAAGATATTATGCAAAAAATGAAACAAA